>CM038147.1:41962378-42020086 GCA_021437245.1 Aegilops speltoides | reverse complement strand
CTCACGCCCTCACACGATGCGAGATGCCGTGATTCCACTATTGGTGCCCTTGAAGGCGGCGATCAACCTTTACAAGCAAGGTTGGGGCAATCTCCACAACAATCGGAGTCTCCCAACAACAACACCACCACGAAGCTTCACCACAATGGAGTATGGCTTCGAGGTGACCTCAACCGTCTAGGGTGCTCAACACCCAAGAGTAACAAGATCCGCAAGGGATAAGTGGGGGGAATCAAATATCCTTTGGTGGAAGTGTAGATCGGGCTCTTGTCACCCAATCCCGAGCAAATCAACGAGTTTGATTGGCTAGGGAGAGAGATCGAGTGAAAATGGAGCTTGGAGCAACAATGGAGCTTAGAGGTGGAAGAGGTAGTCAACTAGAGGTAGAAGATACCCCTTATATAGTCGGGGAAAAGATCCAACCGTTACCCACTAATTCTGCCCGCGACTCACGGTACTACCGCTCCAGGGGAGCGGTACTACCGCGACGACACGCGGTACTACCGTGCGTGACCACGGTACTACCGGACAGCTCCACGTGCCGGACCAAGCTGAGCTAGGGGCGGTACTACCGCTGGCGCGGTACTACCGCTCCCCCTTGCGGTACTACCGCAAGGCAGGAGGGTCACGGCCTGGGAAGGGCGCGGACGAAATAAATTTCATCCGTGCCTACTTCCGCAGAAATTAGGGTGGTGCAAAAACCCGACGCGGTACTACCGCCCGTGAGGCGCGGTACTACCGTGGTAGGCACGGATGTAAAAAATTACATCCGCACCTACTACCGCGACGCAGCGGTACTAGGCAGAAGGGCCACGGTACTACAACTCCAAGGGAGCGGTACTACCGTGGGCCCCCGCGGTACTACCGCGCAGAACGAGCGGTACTACCGTGGGTGCCGCGGATGTAAAAAATTACATCCGCCCCTACTACCGCACCGGAGCGGCACTAGGCCAGAGTGCGGCGGTACTACCGTGCCAAAGGAGCGGTACTACCGTGAGGGGCGCGGATGTAAAAAATTACATCCGCCCCTACTACCGCGCTGGAGCGGCACTAGGCCAAGGTACCGCGGTACTACCGCGCCCGAGGGGCGGTACTACCGTGGCCCGCCGCGGTACTACCGCTGGTACTTGCGGTACTACCGCAAGTACAGCAGCAGTCGTCAGTTTTTCGCACAACCATGATAACGATGGGTAGCTCCAAGGTGCAAGGGAAGGAGGGGCAAGTGTACGTGTGATTCCACCCTACCTTTCCGATCGCGGACCCCCTCTTAATAGTACGGCTCTCCTACGACTCAACTCCACCGAAGAGAAACGTAGAACAACGCCGGCTTCACTAATCTCCGAGGGGCACCGAAACGTCTTGTGCCTAACGAAGAAGTATCTGTGGGACTCAAGGCACACGATTAGTCCGCACGAGTATTGTCATCAATCACCAAAACACTTAGGGATAAATGTGCCCTTACAGCAAGTGTGGTCTATCCAACAAGTAGGTGCCCGTGCCAAACTTGGCATTGATAAGCATCTGAATGTGCGGGGCAAATCCACACGACCTCTTCTGGTCTGCTGCAGTCCTCTTGATAGTCTCAACTATCAGGTCCATCACCTTGAAAGGTGCCTTCTGATCAAGTATATGCAGCATGTTGATAGAATACCCTCTGATCATGCGATGATCTCCAGACTTGGGCATCAAGGTATGCCTCAGAATTGTGTTTGTGGTAGGGAGACCTGCCTGGAGATGATACACTGAGCCGAGCTTCCAGATCTCTACATCCTTAGCTGGTACCTCATTGTACATATTTTTCATAGATTCATGGTTCTTCTTGGGAATTCCATAGACATCAACATCATCCTCTCTCTGCACTGGAGCATTCAGCAGTGCTGCCCATTCTTCAAAAGTTGAAGAGAATCTTTGGCCTTCAGTCATCCATGTGATCTTTCCATCTGGATAGAAATGAGTTGTGGCATAGAATTGCATGATCATCTCATCATTCCAATCATGTCGACCGACCAACAAACTCAACAACACCACATGCAGAAAGCTCTCATGCACATGTGGAAAGAAGTCTCTGTGCTCTTCATCACAATGTATGCCCAGTCAACATATCTAGTATCTGCAACAATGGGCTTCTTGTCCATCAGCATAGTCTCATAGAAGTCCTGCTGCTCTCTGGTGTGGAACCTTGGGTCAACAGCAGTCCTTCTCCTCACAGCATATGGATCAGCTTGTCTCCATAGCCTGAGACCTCTATCCTTTCTTTCCTTCATGTTTTCAGCTCGAGGATGAGCATCATTGTGAATTGGCAATTTCTGACAAAGTTTCAGCAATACAGGTGCCTCATCATCTGACTCAGCTGGTGGCACATTATCTTTCTTCTTCTCTGAAGCTGGGATGTTCCTGACAGTCTTCTTGGGCTTGGCAGCAGGCTTGGCTTGAGCTGCCTTTGCTGGAGCAGAAGGCTTGGACCTAGAAGGTGCTCCTGCCCTGATGGCATCACCCATGAACTTAGTCTTCTGAGGAGGAGGCTGTGGAGCTTCCTCATCCTCATCATCATCATCTGCTGCTTCATCATGCACAATCCTCTTCCTCTTGGAAGTTTTCTTCACCTTGCTCGAAGTTTCCTCTTCCATACTCAGCTTCTTGGCAACAGTGGACTTCTTCACTTTGCTGGTGCCTTTCTTGGTTTGCTGCCCTTGATGCTCTTTGGCAACCACTTTCCTCTTTGGCTTGGAGGAAATTTCTTCCTCAGCAATGAAATCAGAATCTTCTTCATCAGAATTCCTCTTCTTTCTGGCCCTGGTGGCTGCAGGAGGCAAACCACTTGGTGTGCTCCTCTCACCATCATCTGAAAAGCTGCTGGCCTCAGGACTAGTGCCTGCATCTGGAATTTCAGCAATTGGTTACTCAGACCTGTTCTGGCTGTCACTGGCATCTGACATGGCTGACAACCTGTGAATAGATTAGGTGTAGGCAGAGTAGAAGAGTTATCACAAACTGCAGAAGATTTTGCAAAAAAAATGAGTTCAAATTTCAGTTTTAGGTTTTCACAGAATGCATTTGGTCGGACCGAGTCTAAAATTCGTGAATCCAAGTGTCTAAACAGAACCATTCACACCACTTTCGGTTGGACCGAAATGGGTTTCGGTCTTGCCGAAAACACTAGGGTTTCACTAAATCCTCATTTCGGTCACACCGATTTGCACAACTCGGTTGGACCGAAAGGTGCAGTGCAATGGCCAGAGGCCAAATCGGTCATACCGAGAATGTAGAATCGGTCTCACCGAGATGTGTTCGGCGGAAACCTAACCCTAAAACTTTTACTCGAATTTCGTTCAAAGAACTAATCTGCTGGATAGGAAGATCTCAAACGTGGCAAGATGCTAGGCAAACCAATCGTGCATAGAATCGGAGATGGGAACACGAGTGGGATCGAAACTCACCCTAACTTGGTGGAGTTCCTCTACGGCGGCAACGGCGCAGAGAATGTCCGTTGACGGCGACGGAGACCTGCGGCGAGCGCGACAAAGCGGCACGGAGACGATCCGGAGACCACGGCGACGGCAGCAAGGGTTTTGGGGCGAGGCGTTTTGAAGTAGGAATCAACGCGCGCTACCCTCGGAGTATTTATACCCCTCTGCTGTCGGTGGGACCGAGTTGTAAAACTCGGTGGCACCGAGATGGATAACTGCTGGGCAGTTACACACTTCGGTCACGCCGAAAATTACAAATCGGTTTCACCGAGGTGAAAACCTAGATCAATCCAAGTGCTTTCGGTTGGACCGAGTTTGAGTGGGTTGGTCTGACCGAAATTACTTAGAAGGTTTTGGAAGTTAAGCCCTTGACGGATCGGTGGCTCCGAGTGCTCCTCACTCGGTGTGTCCGAAAATGACTTGTTCAAAGTTTGTGATAAAAGCATGAATAGAATTTGAGACAAGAAAGCATAGATAGCTAGGGGAGGAACTTAGGCATTCCTGTCCATCCATTTGGTCAAAAAAAACAAAAAGACCAAAGCAACAAATGGATGTCGTCGAATGGATAAAATTATGCATCCAACATGCTCACACAATAAGATAGCAAATGAAATATGTGTCAAACATGCACAAACAAAACACTAGCTACTATCACACAATTGTCGATGACTAGGTCATCTTTATATGAGTATATTGACTTAGGAGTCAAATGAGAACATTTGATCATAGGTCATACTCATCGTTTAAGCACAAGTGGGGTTACCACTTTTACATAAAGCTTTAATGTGTTCACATCATTTGAAGATGCTTTAGCTCAATTCTTTAGAGCAAAGCTCCCCCTAGATGTGAGAACCCCTTTTAAAGGGTCAAACTAACCTTGGGTTGTCGTAGAAGACTTCATGTAGATGTTGAAGATGTGGATGCTCAATGTTGATGAAGATCATCAAGAGTTGGGAGCAATCCTTTGGATTCGGGCACTTTCAATACCTACATGGGTTAGTCCCACAAGGAACAAGCAAGGATATCCATGGACATAGATTGAAGTACACAATAGATGATGTCCATGAAAGCAATGATTACCTTGTCCCTTGACTTACCAACAAGAGGGTTTGTGACTCCATGAACTAGTGCAAGATGTGGAAGTAGATTGCACAAGTTTTTGCCAAAATGAATGTGAGTGAAGTATGTTGGCGGAGTCACCCTCAAGAACTCTCTAGTTCTTCTTCTTCGGGATCCACATCATCTTGATGGGAATCCTTGGGGTTGTAGTTGAGCTTGACGAAGTAGTACTTGACGTTTCCTTGGGAACCCACTTGACCATGGCTTTAGGTGCTTCAATGAATGCATCAATCTCCTCTTGAAGCTTGTCCTTTCCTTTTAGCTTGTGGTCTTGTGGTGGAAGATCATCTTGTGCTTGTTCCACATTGGAAGAAGTAGGATCATACTTCTCCTTTTGAGAAACAAACTTTGGAGTGGGATATTGACCTTCTTCCCATTCAACACCCTCGGCGTTGAACTTTCGCTCAAAACCAATTCCTTGATTCTTCCGGTGCCTTCCTTGCTTGCGAACAATTTCCTCAAAGTTCTTGCTTCCGCAAGGCTCTTGTAGACACCTTTCTCTATAATCCCTTTCAATAAACTATTTTCTTGCTCAAGTGTAACTTGGCTTGAAACATTGTTAGTGGAATCAAGAGAACTACTAGAAGTAACAACATTAGATTTAGCATGGTTATTGTTACTACTAGATGAAGAATTTTCTTATGCTTGTTATGCTTAGTTTTAATAGGTGGCAAGAAATTAGACAAGAGAAGTCGTTTGGCAAGATATGAAGAACTCTTCTTTCAAGATCGTCATTGATAGCTTTTAGAAACTCATGTTCTTGCTCTAGATTGAGCTTCTCGAGCGTAGCTTCTCATGAGATCTTAGGAGCTCTCTATGATCTTCTTGAGTTGTTTCATGAGCTAACTTAAGAGTGTTTAGTTCTTTAGTTAGACGCTCAATCTCCTTCATAGCATTGTCATTCGACTCTTCTCGACTATAAAGAC
Source organism: Aegilops speltoides (assembly GCA_021437245.1). Classification (NCBI taxonomy): domain Eukaryota; kingdom Viridiplantae; phylum Streptophyta; class Magnoliopsida; order Poales; family Poaceae; genus Aegilops; species Aegilops speltoides. Next base: position 42,014,574 of record CM038147.1, on the reverse strand, counting down.
TACTAGCATGTTCATCATTACTAGGCTCACTAGATTTGTCATGTAAAAGCTCATCTTCACCAAGCAAGTCATCCTCATCACTATCAAAGTCAATAAATTCAGGGTGTGATACCTTGGGGCCTTTAGCCATGAAGCATCTTCCAATTCCCTCATTTGGTGAATCAAATAAGTCATAGGAGTTGGAGTTGGAGGACACGAGAGCGAGACCGGCAACACCTTCATCTTGACTGTAGTCGGAGTTGGAGTGATAGCTTCTTTCGAGTGATTGTCGAGTCGGAGCCGAGACCCATTCACCTACATGAGCTTGATGTTTTCTTCTTGTATAGCTCCTTGATGACTTGTCTTTCCTCTCCGAATCCTTGCTTCTCCGAGAAGATCTTCGTTCATAACGATCATCTCTACTCCTTCTCTCTTTCGAGGTGACTCTTCTCTTGAGCTTCTTCTTCTTGGAGATTCTTCTCTTCTCTTGTGGGGAGCGAACACTCATTTGAGTAGTGTCCGGTCTTCCACAATTGTAGCAGTTCGATCACGACTAGAAGATCTCTTTTCATCATATGATCTAGACTTTGAGCTTCTTTCCTTGCTTCTACTCTTGTAGAATTTGTTGAAGTTCTTCACCATTAGGCTTATCTCTTCATTGGAAACTAGCTTGTCACTTGAGGTTGTGGGAGCATCACTTGTAGCTTTGTAAGCACCACTTGACTTGTTGTGAAGCTATTTCTTATCTTTAAGTGTCATCTCATGAGCAACAATTCTTCCAATGACTTCGGTAGGCTTGAGATTCTTGTAGTTTGGCATCATTTGGATCAAGGTGCACACGGTGTCATACTTTCCATCCAAGGCTCTGAGAATCTTCTTGATGATGAATCGGTCGGTCATTTCTTCGCTTCCTAAGCCGGCAATCTCATTTGTGATGAGAGCAAGCCTAGAGTACATTTCAGCGACTCCTTCACCTTCCTTCATCTTGAACTTGTCAAGTTGACCTTGAAGAACATCTAGCTTTGATTCCTTCACGGACTCGGTACCTTCGTGCATTTCGACCAAAGTATCCCAAATCTCTTTTGCATTCTCAAGACGGCTGATTTTGTTGAACTCCTCGGGACACAAAGCATTGAAGAGAATGTCACAAGCTTGAGCATTGTTTTGCAACATCCGCAATTCATCCGCTGTAGCTTCATGATCCGGAACTTTTCCTTCCTCGAAGAACTCACCTTGCAAGCCAACACAAATAATGCCCCATGCGGCAGGGTTATGTCCAAGAATATGCATTTTCATTTTATGCTTCCAACTAGCAAAGTTTGAACCATCAAAGTAAGGACCTCTATGAAAATTACCCTCACTAGACGCCATACTCTCCTAGGTTGTGAAACCAAGCTTATGGAGTCAATGCAATGGAAACCAATACAATGGAGACCAAAGCTCTGATACCACTTGTAGGATCGAAAGTATGTCTAGAGGGGGGGTGATTAGACTACTTGACAATATAAAATTCAGCCTTTTGATAAAGACAAGTTTTTGGCAAGTTCACAATGGATATCAAGTCAAGTATCACCCTACACATGCAATTCTAGAGTATTGGCAGCGGAAAGTAAATTGCACATGTAGTAAAGAGAGGTGGAGAAGAGCAAACGCAATTTGGAGACACGGAGATTTTTCTCGTGGTTCCGATAGGTGGTGCTATCGTCAATCCACGTTGATGGAGACTTCAACCCACGGAGGGTAACGGCTGCGAGAGTCCACGGAGGGCTCCACCCACGAAGGGTCCACGAAGAAGCAACCTTGTCTATGCCATCATGGCATACGCCCACGGAGGACTAGCCTTACTCGGGGTAGATCTTCACGAAGTAGGCGATCTCCTTGCCCTTACAAACTTCTTGGTTCAACTCCACATCTTGACGGAGGCTCCCAAGCGACACCTAACCAATCTAGGAGGCACCACCCTCCAAAAGGTAATAGATGGTGTTGATGATGATGAACTCCTTGCTCTTGTGCTTCAAATGATAATCTCCCCAACACTCAACTCTCCTCACTGATTTGGCTGTGGTGGAAGAAAGGATTGAGTGGAAAGCAACTTGGGAAGGCTAGAGATCAAGCTTCATATGGTGGGAGTGGAGCTACTTGATCTCAACACAAGGGTAGGTAGTTTTCTTCTCAAAAATGTAAGGTAGGAGTGGTAGTTCTTTCTGATGGCTCTCTCCACGAATGAAGAGGAGGTGGAGGGGTATTTATAGCCTCCACACAAAATCCAACCGTTACACACATTTGACCAATCTCGGTCAGACCGAAGTTGACAACTCGGTGAGACCGAAAGTTCAAAACTTGTGAACGTTGGGATTTTCGGTGGGACCGAAAATACAATCTCGGTGAGTCCGATTCTTCCAAAGACTAGGGTTTGCCAATCTTGGTGGGACCGACTTCATCATCTCGGTGACACCGATTTGATGACAGAAGGTTACAGAAGCTTGGCAACACCAGTTTCGGTGAGACCGAGTTCAGAATCGGAAAATCCGAAATTTCTAGGGTTTGGCTTTGTGGCTGAGGTGGATCATCTCGGTGTGACTGAGTTTAGGAAATCGGTGGGACCGAGATTACTTATGAGTGTATATTGGAATGAAAGATTGCTGATAGTTTGGGAGATAGATCACTAAGCACTTTGAGCAACCAGATCGTTAACATAACCTCATCCCCTTTGAATAGTATTGGCTTTCCTATGGACTCAATGTGATCTTGGATCACTAAACCAAAAATGGAGTCTTGAGCTTTTGCCAATGCTTGCCTTAGCATTTTGAGGGGTCCACCTCTTCAGTCATAGCCATACCCATATCACTGAACTTTCTGAAATGATTCTCAAGAAGCTATTAGTTCAATGATATATATGTTGTTATTAATTACCAAAACCACCCGGGGATTAGTTGCACTTTCAAGGGAAAAACTCATCTCTTCATCATACGTCCGGGCGTGTTCGGATATCAAAAGGGCGCCCAGCAGGCTCCCAAAATTCAACCGTCTAGATAGTCCCTGCTCCCCTAAATCTAGACCATATGTGGAGGACAAATATAGTTGTCCAAAGACTATCTACATTGTCATCTCGAACATGTGGGCCAAACATAAAAATCCACCCTCCCCTTCCCCCGATGTAACCTTCATTTTTCCTGTCGGACACCCCCCTTCCTGCTCGATTTCCCGTTGTAGCGGAACATTTCTCGCTAGAAGCCTCTCCTTTAGAACTGAATAATGTCCACCTCACATTCACCCTGGCTCCCTCTCTCCTTCACACCGTAATTCCCCACAAACATTGGAGTCCCTCACCAATCGTCCGCCTCGATCCCCTCCGCATGTGTTCATGTCGATACGCCACAACAATCCCGCAATCAGAGGGGACCCCAAAAAAAGCTAAAAAAGCAGATATGATGTCTCCTGAGCCATTGCCAAGAGCCATTGCCACGTCCTAAAATATAGTTGAATGTTGTGCATTACCAACAATTGCAGCAAGCACCACTAATGTTGTAGCGGCCCACTTCTAATGTCATTGTTTATATATGAATATATCGTAAGCAAAAAAAGGTTACATACCTTTAAAAACATAAAAGAGATAACCATAATGTTCTAGCCGATGGTTGTATAAGGGATCCTGGAGCAGCCCTAGTGCATGTTCCATTTGAAAAAAAAATACATAACTATCTGATCAGACTACTTGCCAGGATATTAATCATTTGCAAGATGAGAATTAGCGCAAAGAGTAACAGATGTATGGATGCTTTTGTCGAGATTCAGCTTAAAAACAAGTGAGAAGAAATATCATCAAAACACATACTGATCTTCATTGTATTTTCACATGTTATTCCATGGAGCCTATAAACAAAAGAAGAGGTCTGCAAAATAGCAGGAACCACAAAATGCACAACTATATCAGATCTCACAGGCGAGCATGTGAAAATCCAATGGGCTGGAACTATCGGCCGAAATCACTATTCTGACCTTTTCAACAATCTTTGCCACAAAGTGCACTCGACATGAAAGTATTTCATGATCTGACCCTTTTAGCAACGCCACAGACCGTGGCGTTTCTTCTCCATATAAAAACGCCGAGCTAGCTAGTGTTTCAAATCCACATTCAAACTCCGGAGTAGCTAGCGTTTCCAATCCACATAGAAACGCCAAGCAAGTGGGCGTTGCTGCCTTGGCCAGAAACGCCATATGGCTTGGCGTTTAGGCCCTGGGTTTAGGAGCAGCTTTTTACTTTGGCAACGGGGAAGCGAATGGGCTGGGTGCCAGCGCAGAAATGCCAAAGCCCTTGGCGTTGCTTACCTGGTCCGCAACGCGAGCAACTTGGGCGTTTCTCCTTTGGGCAGGAACGCTAGCTAGCTCGGCGTTTCTCCTTTGGGCAGGAACGCTAACTAGCTCGGTGTTTTTATTTGGGGAAGAAATGCCGCGGGCTCTGGCGTTGCTAAAAGGGTCAGATCGTGAAATACTTTCATGTCGAGTTCACTTTGTGACAAAGTTTGTTGATAGGGTCAGAATAGTGATTTCGGCCCGAAAAAGCTTTGACAATCCATGTGCTAAACTAATCAGAAGACATGCTAGCATATCATCTGCAGAAGTGGCTGTGGCACATTGTATGAACAATCTAATAGCAGATCACCTGTAGTGCAATTAACGAACATTTATAGTTATTCCATTGCTTGATTCGCTCACCAGCGAAAGCAACAATCTGCTGCCAGATCATTTGAGCAAGTTATTTAATATATCATGATAAACGATCTAATAAAGTTGTGAAATCCTCAACAATCAAGGCTCCTTTCATATGCTACAACAGGACTCACATACATTCAGTACCCACATTAGACAAAGAACTCGAGCACCTATTGGTCAAGAAGGAAGAATGCTACATTTCTATTAATTCAACAAATCCAAAAGTTGAATTTCACATGTTATTCTGCTAAAGATCAACTTGCTCCATATAACTTATGAAGTGTAGACAAAGCTTGCAGTAGTGATTAATTCCATACCCGAGACATCCGAAAAGCATATGTTTGGGTTCTATGCATTGGAAGTAGAAAGTGTGGGGACATCTAGAACAATTTGTATGTTGTTTGGAAGTAGTCCTGCATATTACAGAAGAGCCTCATGCTAATGCAACTGTAGTTAGAAAACAAAGTCCTGGAGGCATGACAAACACGGTAAAGATACCAAGAGATTTTCCATGATTCGAAAAAAGTGTCGAGGGGTGATAGATGGCGTCGACTTCGGCAGCCAGCAATCCCAAGGTGTAGCAAGGTGGAGTAGGCGATGATGTGTAGCCTCGGGCAGCGTAGGGCAGCGACCGATTGTAGTAGCAGCAGGCGGAGCTCTTGCCTTAACCGTAAAAGAAATCGGCATCATATTGAGATCTAAACTGCACAACACTAATATATGCGAGCCTGTGGAAAGTAAGTGCAAGCAGAAGTATCAAGAACTTTGAGTTTGCTGCAAGAAAATTGATAACATTACATGGAAGTTCCCCTAGAAGGCTAGAAATGTGTTACGTTTTGGAGTGTTAATATCGAATGTAAAAGGTCCAATAATATACGCAACTGGCCACTGGCACACCAAGAAACATTGTCATTAGCTAAAACCCGAAATGATAAACATCATAGGGAAAGGGGGATTTTTAATATCCTAATATTAGAAATATGATGAACATTGATGCAATCCACCAAAAACCGATTGACACCAAATTTTGAATGGATGCATACTTGACACCTTCGTTCCATTATGTTGGCAAAAAAAACAAAACGGCATAGTGGGAAAAATTGATCAGGCTAAGGCAGAAGGATGCAGAGGCTGCTAAGGGATTCAGAAAAAAAATATCCTCATTGAGGATCTTGCATAATTTTGCATACATGATTGGATTATCTCTATATACTATTTAAGGCGATAAAAGTTTTGTTTCTATGACAACAAATTCAAATCTAGCTTGAGAGGATAGAGCACAAACCAGTAAAAACCAAGATTAAGAACACAAATACTAAGAAAATGAACTAAAGCATGAGTAGGTAGTTGATGCCGGCTTGGTCTATCTATTCACGCAAGAAATTATGAACATAGAAAAATTAAATTAGACCCACAAAGTATATTTGTTTTACTTAGCTTTCAAAAAAAATGTTATACTTCCCTAGATCTTAAGCACCAGTTTTACGACGACCATCTCCTGTAAAATTCTGTGCTCCAAGTTCACCTTGACATGGTCCAATTAACGCTCCTTATTGTCCTTATTCTGTTTCTTATCTGGCAAACCACCTCATCTCCCAACTGACTAATATCTGCAAACAATAGGCAGAACAAATTATCACCGCATGACATAGGCAGAAGAAAACACATAACTTGGTCCTAGTCGATGAAGATGTGAGATATTTGCACAAGTGCCCACGTAACTTGGTGTAGAGTGGACATTGTCATACTTGAAGTGTTGCGTTGGATGGCATGCTTGCAGCTATCCATGCAGCTCTGGCCACTGCTTGCGCCACGCTCGCCGACGCTGCTCTGCCATTGCCGCAAGCACCAGCCACATGCTCCACCGTGAGCAGCCAACCAAGTGCTGCGTTCAGGTGTGCAGTTCATCTTGTAAATTAAACACATATAAATTGTCACTCAACAACATATGGGCAAAATACATTAGTTCGTATACTTGCAATGAAGATTCTGAATTTTGAAACATCTTGCCACTTCACACTCACGGCTGGGGAAAAAGAGAGTACCCATGCAAACTTTTAGTTCAAACTCATGATAGCAAAGAAACACCATGAAAGATAAAATAGGTTTATTATTTACCAGTTCAGCGCATGGCCATTTGTCTGAACAAAAACAAAATTTGGCTTCAAGCCATTGTGACCATGGTCATGTGGATGCTCTAAATCCCTTATATCACCAATACGGAGATATTAGCACCATTCTCGGCGAGCGTCAACTTTTTTTTTTTTGAGGGGTGAAAACAATTTATTCATTCACCAAAAACCACATGGTGTGGTATACATAACCTTCCTTTCTTGCTTCGTCACAACCTCATGGGTTATGAGTCAGGCTGGACGGAGTGAGCGGGCTTTTCAGCCCGCTCGTGGCCCGTTCCAGACCGAACCGATCGGTCCTAGCCCATTGAAGAAACTGGCCGGTCCGGTCCCTAAATTTCAGCCCGAAATTTACTCGGTCCGGTCCGGTCTTTAACCGGTCCGACCGAGCGGACCGAAACTGCAGATCTTTCCTCGACGTCTCAGCAGCCGCTGGCGACGCACTGGCCATGCCCCGCCCGTCGTTGTTGACCAGAATCAAGTGTAATTCAATCAATTGATGAAGAGATAGGGGCAAGAGGTAGAAGACTGGTCACGCGCTGAAGTTTCTTTCCTATTATTCAGTCGAACAGAAAAGAGAAACGGGATTAGATCCGATAATCACGGCACCATCCCACGACTAACTCCACGCTGCCGTTTCCCTTTATTCCGCAATGTTGTTTTGCTTTTATTCAATCGAACAGAAAACAAAACGAAACACCTATTCCTACGTTAGAGGCTTACATGTAGTTTGGTCAGAATCTTCACTATTTTCAACAGCGGGCAGACCCTGATGAAGAAGCCCCCAACAACAGTAGTTGTTCGCGGTGGTGATCGTGGCTACCCACCCGCACACAGAAAATCGTGGGCCGTTTCTTTCTTTCCTTCTTTTCGTTGACCAGATAAACGAGGATTGATCAGTCAATTACGGTGTCATCCCACGACTAACCCCACGTAAAACTTGATCCTCTAATCACGGCAAGGCCAGTACGCACAAAATCGTTGGCTCATGCACGCGTTAAATTGCTTGCATGTAGCGAAAAAACTGCTAAACAACAAACGTGCACATGTAAAACTCGTGGCCCGGCCAGCGACATCGCGTCCAGTTGCTGCTGAACCGTCGTCGTTCTCGACCGTGTCCAGGAGCTCGTCTCTCGCGGCTGCCGTGGTCACGACCTCGCCGCCACCGTCGGTCCTCTCGGTCCGGCCCGAGCTTTACCGCCGCCGGTCCGGTCCAGGAAAAGAGGACCGCCGTGCTGCTCGGTCCGGTCCGGTCCGGTCCGCCGGCGGCCGGTCCAAATGGTGGCTCGGTCAGGGACCGGACCGGCCCGGACCGTGTCCACCCTCAGTTATGAGTTGTGACGACCATGATGTCGGCCGTGAGTCCGAGCACCTGTGGTCTATACATCGACGGCCTGCCCTTTTCTCATTTTCTGGTCCCCGAAGAGTACGATCGATCAGAAACTTGGAAGGGCGAGAGTAGTCATGTTCCTGCCCTGTGTGTGTTTTCTTTGCGCGAAAGTTCCTGTTTCAGTCAGAGAGGTAGAACTCTGTGTCAGCAGTTGTCTTGTCACTGAACTTTTAAATGACCGGCAATAAAGGTTGCTGCCTAATTGTAGAATGCCAAGTATAAGTTTTCCATGTGTAGGTGTAGCAGCTAACAGCTTTGAACCAAACTGAATAAAAGAGTCAAAATGGAATCCTTTCTGACCTCACAATGCCTATGAATTTCAAGTAGCCATCATTTAAACACCAGACACATTGTCCATGCAAAAAGAGGTGAAAAAAAATTAAATCTGAACTGAACTTGACAGAATTCAAAAGTTGTATAGCTGACAATGGACCATCATATACAACAAGATCTAGTAAGCAATGCAAGAGCAGACACGTACAAAGGGTGAACATGCCTGATTGGTACTTTAATTTAACACATCGAATCATTGAGTTAGCTAGGTCTAGTTACACATACAGAGTTTAACATCAAGTGGCTGAGTTAGCAATGTCTAGCACGAAGTTAGGCATGTGACCTTCATGGGAAAAGAACTGGAAATACCAATTCATTTGCGAGTCCAGGCCAGACCAACCTGCTTCTTTCCCCCTCTGCGCTAGCTCCAAGATGCATCTCTCGTCCTGGTCGATTAACCGCGACCTCAACCACTTCCATCCGTCGATGCTCGGCCAAGACCCACCAATCAGTCCTTGCTTGTGTCCATGGTGAAGATGAAGTCGCAGAATGCAGATGTTGGCGGGTTGGCCAACCCACCGACCACACACACATGTGTTGGCACGGTGCCCCGGGCGTGGCCTGACTAGTGCAGCGCGCTGAACCTTCCTCCCGTGGTTCCTACACCTGCCAAGGTCAGCAACGCGTGCCTGCACTTCCTCGGCCTCTGCTTGTTCCTGCACCTCGCTGTAAACATCATCATGTGTGTAACCTGCATACAGAAGAAAGATTGATATGTGTATGTAAAACTGAGAACCAGCAAAACTGATTCAAACACAAAAGAACAAGGGCCAGCTTATGCTATCCTGCTGAGCCACGACCGGCACTACCCCTCGCCGCTTCAGGAGGAACAGGAGAGCACGAGCAGACCACCTCGGGACGAAGACCACCTTGTTCCAGGAACCAACCCCATCGAGACGGGCGAGGCCGTCGACGCAGGCGAGGGTGAGGTTTAAGACAAGGGACTCCTCGACCTCGTTGATGCGACTGAAGCCATATTCTATCCATGGGCGGCGCTTGAGCGGTAGGAAGGAGGTGAGACTTGCAGATCCATGAACGCCCGCATGAGCGCTGCCCCGGCGCGCGAGCGAAGAGGAGGATGAGACGGGCCATGGCCGTGGGAGCAGCGGGCGCGTGCAGGAGGAAGACCGAGTTGATCTAGGAGGGAAATCCTGTGAGTGGCCGTCGGCCAGTAGAGCAATGGAGAACGGCTCCTACGGCGGTGGGGGATTTTTTCCTTGGGAGAGATGGGATGGGAGGAGCGATGGGATGGGAGGAGAGATGGGTTGGGGACGTGGGTGCCTGGTCGTGGGTGTTTTTTTTACCGAGGTTGTTTTTCTTTTTCTTTTGATCGGGAAAGTGGGAATTTAGGGGGACGCTGGTGGAACTAGGAACGAAGGGAGGTGAGGGGGTGGTCGAACCATCACGACGTTCGATCCCCTTTAATAGTAGAAGATTATTCAACAAAGGTCTAACAAAATATACATCAAGCCACCTAAAGCCACCACTCACACCTACAAAACTCGATAATGTGGAGTGCTCTCACTCCTCATATCAAAAATTGGTGCCGTCGCTGTTCCATCCACATAACGTATCGAAACCGACAACCGGTGCAGCAGACCTAAAGCGTACACAGCATGCACACGTTTTAGACGCCGCCATCATCATCGAACCGCTGACCCATCTTCAGAAGAGAGATTTGTATCATCCTTGCAAGTCTGTCCATCCGTCGACGCCACCACGGCGTCCAACGGCGCCACCGCCCGACGCTCTCCGTCCGAAGATCTGTCGTGGGTAGCACCTGCCGACCATGCACGACACAGCATAGCACGTGTCGACCAGGCATGACTTGATGTCTCCACCGAAAGCTCCATGCAAGACGAAGCCGCTCCACCTCCTGCCTCTGTCTTCCAGCTCTACTCCACAAACGATGGTCCCAAGAGAGAAAACAACACAGCAGTACCGCCATCGTTCAATCTTGAAGACCAGGTCTCTTGGTTTCCCCCGAAGCAGCATAGTGGGTCGAAAGTAGTTACACAAGGATGCCTTCATCAAGGTAACGACACAGAATGTCGCCATCACCTGCCATTGGCTCGGTTTTCACCGGCAACTATGTCTTCCGTACCGCAGCCGAAACTAGATGGTGGATCTCGAGATCTGACCATCCATCCTCAGGCCGACCACCTCTAACGGAGGAGATGGGCACCATCGCCAGCCATCTCCACTGGCACCATCGACCAGTCAACCATGGCCACATCCCCTCCTGATCCGCCCTTCCCACGAAGCCGCCGGAGCAGCGTCAAACCGTCGGAAAAGATGAAGACCGAAAGGTGATCTCGCGCCGCCGTTCCCTCCAGTCCGTGGGGCTGCAGCCTAGATCCCCAACGTCCCCATCACCGGTGGCGCCCATGCTTAGCCGGCGCACGTATCTGGGGATGGCGAGGTGGAGGAGAGGGGGAGATGGCGGCGGCCGGGGTGCTAGGGTTGGCCCCCTGACCGTCCTGGAGGGAGCGATACGAGGGAGCCCGAGGCTTAAAATTGGGGGAGAATTTCCTTCCGCATGGAGCTCCTACTGTACAACTTCCGTAAATTGGGGGAGAATTTCACTTCCCCGGCCTCTGCATCAACTAGGGATGCATACGGCCTTTTATGTATGAGTACTAGGATTTTTAATCTCAGTTACATATGGCCTTCCATGTCCTTTTGTTGTGTTGCAAGAATTTTGTTGTTTTCGTTGAAAATTTAGTGGGGAAGGCAGATGACCGGTTATAAAGAACTTTACTATTGTGCAGGTCCAACTTCTTATAAGTTAGATTGAACCCAACAAATTGGTGCAATTACCACAAAACTCAAGGCCCACACGGCTACCTTGACAAACATGTACTCAATAGGCAGTTTTGCTAGAAAACGGTCCTCTGAAAGAAGGAAAATAAAAAGGCAAAGATATGGAGTGTCCATGAGGTGTCCTAGCGTGTCTGAGGTGGAGCAAGTCGACATCGACGACCAGAGCTCACAGAGATGACAGCGGCGCACCTCCGGCTACTGGATGTTTCTTCCCTAAGCTTGTGTTGGTGTCCTGCGTGGTGCTTTGCTCGCTTCTGAGGGCTTCTCCAGCTTCTAGCTGCATTCACGCTTTAGTTTACATATCTTTGCTAGTAGGTTATCGTAGGCAGAGAGCTTTTACACAGCACCATGTATGTTCTTATTGTTTCTTTTTTTTCTTGGTTCATATGTTTGTTTGATGTAGTTCTAGCCAATTGATGGATTTGATAATTCAAAGCCGGGTTCTCCTTGAGCCTTTGTTCTAAATAAAAACACAGAGCACAAGAATTGAAATGAATGAGTATATTGTGGACAAAGCAAAACACCTCCCTATCCAGCAAACCTAGAGATCCCTAGGAATATTAAAATGTGGTAGTTTGGTTGGAGTGAATATTCATGTGTTAGAAACCATTAGCTAGGAAACCAAAACCTCCTTTGTTACTAGAATAGTTTTTTTGGAGAAATATTACTAAACAAACAAAATAACTTCGCCATTGCCATTACAACTGTATATGGATCCACTTATGAAGAAAGGAGGCAACCTTTTATTTATGAATTACATAAGATGTTTCTAAATAGGTCAGGGCCTCCTATTTTCGATGACAGCCAAGGTCCACTACTTAGCCGCCTCCTCAATTATGCAAGCAAGAGATCCTGCTAATTAGCTTCTACTGTTGTGGAGTTGCCACCACGATGCAATGCGGCTGCGGGGCATGATCTTATCATCCCACCTCTCGAGATTTGCTTCGGTGAGAGATTAAGCTGAGCAGGTCTTTTTGTAAGTCATCAATACAATTGCCAGTATATGCAAAGTTGCATGCGTGTGAATTAATTACTTAACTACACTCTCGAGCATAGCAAGTGGTGGAGCTTGTTCCCTTGAATTTCTCTTCCTGCACCTACCGGTAATGAAGCCCCACGTGCATTGTGTGTTTGGAATCAAATATGAAAGTGTCCCTAATCCTAGGGATACATTAGAGACATGTGAGGGTAAGCAAGACCCGTGCTCTGATTCCCGATGTCTCCTATTCCCTACTACTAATCGGTTGCATAATCTTTCCATCACGTCTCATCTAGATTCGTACTACTACCATTGGCCTTTCCCAACCATGACTGTTTGATATGACATATAGCCACAAAAATGTGTGTCGCCTAAGAGACCATGATTCTTCTCGGGTGAAGACAGACGAGTAATATATATGCACCCACATGCACAATTAATAAGTTATTAATTTGCATGATTGAATGTTGTGTAGCACATGCTACCATATAGTACTCGTCTGTCTTCGATATTGTCTACATCAAATGCTTGGAGGAAGATCACATCCGATCCATAATTCTGTACATTGACATGCTTATCTATTTGTGCATGTGGGTGCATATATATTACTCGTCTGTCACCATGACCACATTGTGGCGAGATGGAGACTTGCTCTCTATTGACCGTGAGCCCTCCTGCTCCAATGGCATGGGGAAAAATCGTATACGATCAGGTCATTCCTCTCATCAAGAGAGACTCAGTTCAAAAGATGCCACGTGACCACACATATCCCAAACCATAGTAATCTCTTCTTTCCCAATTTTCTTACTGCAGTTCTATCGTCAAAACCACTACCAAATCTACAGAAATCAATCACGCTAGTAGAAATCATTCACCCGTGATATGACACTTGCGCACGACATAGGTGTTGGCCAAATTAGCAACCAATATATTCATCAAACAGATACGATGTGTTGGCCGCCATGGACGGTAATACTCGTTCTCTCTTGCAGACGGCCACACCCGTCACACTTTTTTTTTGCATTGAGTCCTGCTACGAACTATGAGAATGAGGATTCTATCAGTTGCAACATGGATGTGGTACGCCTAGCTATGGTGTATGTGTTCTGGGCTTCTCTTCGGCTACATGTATTTGCAGCTCATCGGAGCACATGTTCTCACTCATGCACTTTTGCACTCAGCATCGCCTTGATCCTATTGGCATTCGAGAACGATGGTGCTCCTCGACTGACCGTGGATGCGTGATAATAGAAGAAAGAAGAAAATCAGGAAAGAAGAAGACTACAGTGCTCTTAGATTGGTGTTTCCACATGGCATCTTTGTGGCTGGGTCTCACTTGTTTGGAGGAAAGACCAGGTCGTATTGCATTTTTTTCCGACAACACGTGAGCCATAGCCCTCCGTTGGCTTTGATTAGTCCTTAAGAGGTCATGATCAACGGTCTTGCCGCTCCTCTCTCCCTCGCCATTCCCCATCCTCCTCGGAGCATTGCACATGCAAGTAATGGGGTCCCTTTTGAAGTTTGTTTTTCTCCGTCAAACGATAATACCAGAGCATCTGAATTGATTTCCTCTACTGAAGCTAGTTATTAGTCTTCAAGTTTTACCCATGTTTATCAATGTTGCCGATGAGACCAAGGATAATTGGATTGTTAAATACGAGTGGCCAGTTTGTGCTGAAGCTATTTGTGTTGCTCCTGGAAAAATAGACATCCATGAAACATTGTGCCATGCAGAAATTGTATATTCCATTCACATATATGTTTGCTTCAAGTTGGCTAGACGAATGAAGCTAGGCCATTCTAAGATGTTCATGTTCAATTTCGTTAGACCTTGGTGGAGTGGCGATTCTGATTACTGATGGGCCGGTTTAGCTCAATGAAGTGTTATATTTTAATGTCTTATACATGTCTTATACAATACATCGGGTGAATATGGGCCATTTATTTTTGTGCTTGAACGGCCCAGATGAGGGAATACTACAGCAGAGTTTTGGTAGTATATTTTGTGGTCAGGGACATTTTAGGTATACCAATGTTCATCGAATCCGCAAGGATGAGCTGTTCATTTGGCGACGCTGGAGTCTTTTGAAAAAAAAAATTGGCGACGCCGGACGCTCGCCATCGACAGCGGCTGTTGTTGGAACTCGGCCCACAGGATCGATCACATCAAATCACGATGAACACACACGCACAAAACTGATTGCCACGGGCCCTTGTCGTGCCCTCTTTTCTATTTGTGTATTTTCTGTTTTTCTCCACAGCTCACGGTACAAAGCTACGCCCTGGCTGCATATAAATATACACAGCCGATCTAGCCTAACTCCTAACCCAACACGGACATTGACTTATACCTACGGAAATGTTAACGCCCACACGTGTGGGCGTTTGCACATCGCCCACACGCCTCCATCACCACTCATTTTGCCACGTATGAATAGATGACATCAGCAGATTTTTTTTTTGGTTTTCGGCTTAAAAATGTTGTATCTTCTAAATAAAAAAGCGAACTAAAATTCCGTTTTCATCATTAAATCCGTCTCGACGAGATCTTCAAAACTAGACCCCATGTTGATATGTTTCGACGAATTTTTTTTGGCCAGAAGTTGCCACGATGTTTACACTGCAGTTGCCATAGGGCTTAAAGTAAAGTTGCCATGTGGCAATTTTAGTTTGTAGATCATGGCAATTTTAGTATTTTGATGATGGCAACCCCAGTACTTTGACCATGAAAATTATTTTTTATACGAACCATGGCAATTTTACGTGCATGTATCATGACAATTTTAGTTTATGGTTCATGACAAGTCTAGTTTCTTAATTTCCCGTTTTATAAATGTTAAAATTTATTTTTAAATGTAGAAGAAAATAGCTGAAACATATCATGGCAACTTCATTGTAAACATCATGGCAATTCATATGCAATAGACATGGCAACTTTTAATCCAAAAAAAATTTCATCAAAACATATCAACATGGGATCTAGTTTCGAAGATCTCATCACGAGGGATTTAATGACGAAAACGGATTTTCAATCGGAATTTTCGTTTAAGATATAAAATATTTTAAAAACTGAAAATCCAAAAAGATTCCTGCATGCATTTACACGATTACGTGGCAATCTGTTTACATTAGAGACGTGTGGTGCGTCTCCCTTCCTGTCACACGTGTGGCAGTTAGCGCGACCCTATACCTAGACTTGTACACGGACACAAAGTCCTAACCGGAATCAACTTGAGGACTCCCCTAATCTAATTACACGGAGGTGTTGATCACAAGCTTTCCTACACGTATAACACAACGAATGTGCTAACAATCCCAAACAAGACACTAATTCTTGCTATGGCTAGGACAAGATTACCTAACAGCTGTCCTAGCCGGCAGTCCTCCTCAGCGAATGGCCCGGCCGTTTGGTGTTCTCCTCAAACCTACGGGACGTGAAGCGGCCCGCCGAGGGAGACAAAAGGTGACCCGTCGCTCCGTACCGCGTCGCCGAGGTGGTGTTCCTCTGTGTTTGCAGCTGCTTGTTGTCGGTCTGCCCTTCACCTATTACGACGACATCTACCTCCTCTGGACGTACACGTACTTCACCGAGTCCGTGGACGCCCTACAGACAAAGCTCAGTGCCGAGGCGATGTCATGTCATCCACCATCAAAGTCCGCAAGATGATCCACCTTCAAAGTCTACTAGAGCCACGAGTACAAAATTGGTTTCATCTGGACAGACTTGGACTGGACAAAGCTTCAGGTTTTTAGTTCGTGTTGATTACATACGTGAATGCCACTGCCGTTGCCTTGGGTGCGGCGGCTAGCTAGAGGGCACGGAGCGGCTGCATTGTCTGAAGAACTAGGGGCGGCGAACCAAGGCCATGCGCGGCCGGCCCTGTACGGCCGAGGAGATGGCCGCCGGGCGGCTGGGGCGACTGCCTACAATGAGGAATGATAGACGAATTGGGATGAGATGGATGGAATTGTGATTAATTACATTATTTCCTTTCTGTGTGATTAATTCCCAAACAGTCAATTACCGAAATGTCCCACAACAAAAAAAATCTGAGATTAATACTACCATTGGATCAATTATATACTACCCACTATTTTCGGTAGTACGATGTACAGTAAAAATTCTCATTTTATATTCCTTTGAAGATTATTCGTTCATGTTCACTTCAAATCATACGGTTGTGTCTTGAGCATAACTCTCTCTCTCTCTCTCTCTCTCTCTCAATATTTAAATTAATAATGTTACCACTAGATGACTCACCATGTAAAGAACTTAAAATAGCATTATTATTTTTAACATTATTGAGTGGTAGGAGCAGAAGTGGGTTCTCTTACAAAGAACAACGAATCATTAATGTCTTCAACCACATAAAGTGTTGAACTCAAGCTCAACATAGAAAATATACTAAAAGTGTTGGATTTTGTACCACCATCATGGGAAAGGTTGGCATTTATAAAAAATGTTGGGAAAGACTAGAAAACAAGTGATAAAAGCACCGTCGTGGAATGTTGGAGTGAGCCTAACCACTCGGCCTCGGGCCTTTTTTTGTCTATTCCAGATTGATTGGAGGTTCTCCTTCTCCGAGATTCAAGGATGTTTGGCATGCTAGAGTTCCCCGTAAAATCAAAATCTTTATGTGGCAGGCCATTCGTGGCCACCTTTCCATGGCGTATCGGATTCGCAAGCGTAATTTTCCCTATCTATCAGAAGGAAAAGGCTCCCATCTCGCCAGCTTTGAAGAGAGAAAGACGTGGTGAGATGGGAGCCCTTTCCTTCTGAATCTATGTTCTCGGTCGACCCAAGCAGCGTCTGACGCTGCCCTTGTTTTGGAGTAATCCATTTTCAGCAGACTGGATGACATTTGGTAAACTACATGTGTGTGTGTGTGTGTGTGTGTGTGTGTGTGTGTGTGTGTGTGTGTGTGTGTGTGTGTGTGTGTGTGTGTGTCACTACCCCAAATAGATTTTTTCATGACGGCCAGACACGTTCGCGACGGGCGCGATACCTCCTTCAAGAATGTGTACGTGTTCCTTACGTGGACGGTCAACCGAGGGGAAAGATCGTTACGTTCCTGACGCTCTCGGCGAATGAGAATAACCTTCAGGAACGCAGTTGCACGTTCGCGTCGGGACACTATCCACGTCGCGAATCACTTTGCACACCTCCAGGAACGTATATCTGACATCAGGAAGATACCTAGGCGGGACCCGGAGATATTTTCGCTTCTGAGGCGCATGATATTTTCGTTTGGAGAGTGAAATGCGCGCTGAAGTTTCGTTCCCGAGGTGTATTTCGCGCGACTTGCGCTCTCAACAGGAGGGCTTGGTCAAAGTACCTAGAACCCGATCCACTTTTCCCCATCGAGACACTCCTCCCACTCCCCCGTCCAGCGCCGCCACTTCCCCCGTACCGGCCGTCCAGTTCCGATCGCCCCCCCCCCCCCTAGTCATCGAGCGCCGCCCACATCGCCGTCGAGTGCCACCCCCCTCGCCGGCGATTTCCAGATCCGCCTCCCTCCCCGTGCAGAGGTGACTCCCTGCCTGTCCAGGCCCTCTTTCTCATCTTCCCTACCCAATCTGGTTGTTGTGTCAAATAGTTTAGATGTGCTGGACAGCTACAAAAAAAATCTATTTCATTCTTAATTCTGAATATGTAACTTTGTGCATTTTATGTCCATGCAAAAAACTTCCGTATGTTGAAAAAAATGCTATTTACGATTGAAAATTAGTTTCAAATCTGTGTACAGTGGTACATTTTGCCTTTTTAGTTAACAATTTCATTTTGTACTTAAACGATGTTGATTGAGTAATCTTGTAGTACTTGTGATAAATTCGCTATGTTTCTGCAGTGGCTCATGATCATTTATTCAGACCAAAAGCGTGTTGGTAAGTTGCATTCAGTTTCATTTGACCTCCCAGTATGGGTAGTTTTTTGAAAAAACATGTTCCCTTATGTAGGGAAAGATGTATGGCCCTGCAGAATGAGTTAGAAATTATGCTTCTATATAATATGGTGGATTATGGATCACTAATGTAATTTGTGTTCTCAGATCTGTCTTTTTGGAGGTCAAGTAACTATGGATCTATCTTTTTGGAGGTCAAGTAACTATGGAAGGATGACCACGGGGAGGGATTGCTCCTTGTAAGCAGCAAGGTAAACAATGCTTTATTTGTCCATATATTGTTATCATGTGTCAACTCTTCTATGGGTAACCATATGGGCACATGTTCAATAAATCATGCTTGGAGTGTTTGGCGGCATCCTTGTCCATATATTGCTATCCCTAACTGTTAGGATAATCATGACTTGACCGTGCATGTGTATGGTTGTGTGGATAAGCTAGCTATGTGTGCCTTGACCGACTCGTGTGCGTGCGTGAGTTTGTTAGATGCATGCAGGTTGTTAGCTAGCTTTGTGGAGTGGGGTTAGTGGCCGGGTGATCAATTCGTGCGTGTGTTAGTGGCCGTGGTCGGGTCATGTGTGCGTGCGAGTATCGGGTATAAAAAGCCCCTCATGTACTTCTTGAAGTGGCGTCGGTATGAGCCGAGCCTAGGGCCAGAGATGAGGTAGTCTCCGCCGGACCGTGGTGTGCGCCCGGTCGGCTGTGAGAGAGAGCTCCTCTGGACAGGCTGCGGTTTCTTGCCGAGCCCGAGGTATGTGCCCAGTAAAGTGAGGCCGTTCGTGCGACCGAGGCGCCGTTCGTGCGGCGGGGCGTTTGTGCGCCGGAAATACTTGTGTCCCTCTCCTTCTTGCACCTCCAATCGAGGGAGAGGAGAGGTAGCTAGAGGACTGCGGTTCCAACAATTGGTATCATGAGCTTGGTGTCTTGGGCGTGCTTGCCGTGCCGGAGGCGTGGCAGCGATGGCGGCGCTCGCCGGCGGCTGCGCGATGGAGCTCCGGGCCGTGTGTCGGCACATGGAGGTGGACGGCGCTGTGGCTATCAGGGCGCCTGGCGGATGCGGCGGGCGGTGACGTCGTACGTGCGGCGACCGCAGAGGCCGCCGAGGCGCTGCGTGGTGGCGCGACGGCGCAGCACGGCGTGGCGGCGTGGAGGCACTGCATGGCGGCATGGAGGCCGCGGCGGTGCAGGGCAATAAGACGCGGCGAGCGGGCGCGACTGGTGCGTGTTATGGAGTGCGCCTTTGGGCGCGTCGGCGCGTTGGGACGAGGGAGTGGACGCGTCGGCGCTGGACCTGGTTGCGCAGATCGCGTCGTCGCGGCGGGGGGCGCGCGGGCCGGAGCGCGGGGACGTGGGGAGTGCGCGCGAAGGGCACGGCGGTCGCGGAGACGAGGAGGTCGCGAGGGACCTGCATGGTGGCGCAGAGGTCGCGACGGCTCGGGGCGATAACCGTGGAAGGTGCGTGGCACGGAGGCGTGGCGGCTGCCATGGTGGACGCAGAGGCGGCACGCGGTGAGCGTCTGGTGCTGTGGGGCTCGTCGGGCGCGGCGGATGCGCGCGGAACGTGCGGGACGCACTGGTGCGGTCGGGCTCGTCGGGCACGTCGGATGCGTGCGGGACGTGCGGGACGCAGTGGGACGCCAGGCGTGTGTCGCCGGCGGAGATGGAGCACGGCGTATGTCGCCAGGGTCGTGACGGAGCACGGTGCGACCGGCGTCAGTGCGCCAGGTCGGGTCCGCGGCGGAGCGACCGGCGTCGATGCGCCAGGTAGGGTCCGCGGGCTGGGTCACGGCCGTGACAACGACGATTACGGGAGTTGCAACAACTCTGACAACGGCAAGTCAAAATTAAAGGGAGAATGTTAGGATAATCATGACTTGACCGTGCATGCATATGGTTGTGTGGATAAGCTAGCTATGTGTGCCTTGATCGACCTCGTGTGCGTGCGTGAGTTTGTTAGATGCATGCGTGAGTTTGTTAGATGCATGCAGGTTGTTAGCTAGCTTTGTGGAGTGGGGTTAGTGGCCGGGTGATCAATTCGTGCGTGCGTTAGTGGCCGGTGTGTGGCCGTGGTCGGGTCATGTGTGCGTGTGAGTATCGGGTATAAAAAGCCCCTCATGTACTTCTTGAAGTGGCGTCGGTATGAGCCGAGCCTAGGGCCAGAGATGAGGTAGTCTCCGCCGGACCGTGGTGTGCGCCCGGTCGGCTGTGAGAGAGAGCTCCTCTGGATAGGCTGCGGTTTCTTGCCGAGCCCGAGGTATGTGCCCAGTAAAGTGAGGCCGTTCATGCGACCGAGGCGCCGTTCGTGTGGCGGGGCGTTTGTGCGCCGGAAATACTTGTGTCCCTCTCCTTCTTCCACCTACGTTCGAGCGAGTGTGAGATCGAGTTGGTCCGGGGTTTGTCCCAACACTAACCACCTGAGAACAGAATAGAAGATGTCTTCCATGTATATTTTGACTAGCCACCTGAGAATGATTATTTGTTCTCGTACTGTTTTCTTTCCTTGTAGATAATTGATAGAACATTTATTCATTTAGTATTTAGAGCCTTTTTGCAGCACAATTTAAACTTTCTACCTCCTCTCCAATGATGACGCTGCTCTTCCCCAACGACAGCTTGCTGCTGAACTCTGTCAACACCCGCTGCTGATCGTCTCTTGCATGTACATGTTCCTGTTCTTCTCCATCTTCAAAGCCACGTCTTAGACTGCTGCAACACCAAGCTCCAGAAGCCAAATTTATGTTCTGTACTCCATTATCTCACCTCTTCCCTCGCTGATTTCTTGAACCCCTTGCTTGTTCAGTTAGTGTGATGTCTGTTCCTGTATGCTGCCAATTGAGATGATCTAGTTCTAGTTTTATCACCTTAGTATTTCAATTATTTGCTCCTTTGCATGACTGAAGATCCGATGCTCTGTTAGATTTAAATTTCTTGTTCAACTTAAGAGAAAATATTAGTGTCCTGTTGATTGTGTTCCAGCATGAACTCGTTCTGAACCTCACCTACTGCCGTTTTATTCTATATCGAGGTTTGTCCGAGTTTTGAGTGTTGGTTGTTTGTTAGAAGAGCATCTTCTCTTATGTAGGAAAAGAAGAATGGCCTATGGCAGCAACAAAGATGAACACTTGCAAGTTCATGAAGTTGGAAGTTTGCAAATGTGGTTGAGAGTGGAGATTGTGGCCCCATCAATAATATAATGTTCAAAAGTGTCTTGTAAGTTCCTGCACCTTTGCTCTGTATTCAAAACTACGACAAATGTTAATCTAAAATGTAACATTTTTGTTTTCACTGGTGGAAAAATAGCCTTCGGTCGCGGTTCGCAACGGCCATTAGTCGCGGCTGCGCAACCGCGACCAGCAAAGCGCGACTAAAGCCCGCCACCTTTAGTCGCGGCTGCTTACGAACCGCGACTAAAGGCCCGTCCACGTGGGCGCCAGGCGGCCGTCGGGGCGGAGGACCTTTAGTCGCGGTTCTTCGGCCAACCGCGACTAAAGGCCGCCCAGAGTTTAGGGTTTTAGCCCCCCTAAACCTGTTTTCTGTTTAATTTGTTTTGTTTTATTTCTTTTGTGCTTTATTTTAATTTTGAAGGAGTTTCATATATTCTACGGTACTACATACATGCATATGAATGTACAATTTCAAATAAATTTGAAATTAGAACCAAAAAAATTCAAGAGGAATATACAATATATATTCAATATCATCGGATGACCATATACAATTTTGAACAAGTTTCCATACATGATTTAATCCATATAAAGTTCTTCGTCCTCGTGATAGTGTTCTCCTTTAGGATGGAGGACTTCCTGCAGAACCATCCAGCTAGTTCCTCTTGAAGTGGTCGGAAGCGAGCTTCGGACTAAGCGTCCACGGAGGTTATTCCTCTGAGCATTGGTATCACTCGGATCAACCCGCTCAGAGGTGTATCTCGGATCATCTCCTGAACAAAGTATGCACATAGATTGGTCAACGGTGGCTGAATATCCCCATCTTAGTCTTTACCCTTTTGAATTCTAGGTCTTTTTGAATTCACCGACCTTTGTATCTCTGAACCGTCTCCAAACCCTACGAGGCAAAGAAAATTAAATGGACAAGAGAGTTATTAGTTACTTGATATTAGGAAATGAGCGAAATAGGCCGATCGATATAGGCGCAAATGAATGAAAATAATTACTTCGCAGCATTTTTTCGATGTCGGCCCAAAGCTTTGGATCCTTATCCGAGAGAGTCGTGGGCGAGACATTCGAGGTGTTCACTTTAATTACTAGCAGAATCCGGTGGAACCTGCGGACACGATACATGCACAGATCGTCATGCATAACTCATCGATTAGCCGCCACATACCATGCATGGAGTAAACAAAAGAGAATGTGCTCAAGACGAAACACTCACCCAAAATGGTAAGGAAATAGAATATCACTTTTGAGTTCCTGCTTTGTAAGAAACTGCCACAGGTCTGCCTCCACGTCGTCGGGGTAATGCTCCAACACAACATCATTAACGATGTGTGGGTCAATGAACCCAACATCATGGATGTTCCTTACTCTGCATTCCTTTTTCTTCATTCTGCATGTATAATAGAGGACACAACAATATAGTTAGGACATATATATAGTGCAGGCAATATGAACGAGATGGGGTAGAAATTAATAAATCACTTACAGAATGTAGCAACTGATGATAGATTTGTCGAGCTCGCGCAGATTGAAAAGCTGGAACAATTCACTCAGTTCAACTTGTACATAGTAATGTTTGAAGTGATGCTCATGTCTAACTTCCGCATAAATATAATCTTTGGCGTTTTTAATTTTTATGTAACCCTTGTACCAATTCAGCGAGCGTTTCATTTGGTCGGTAGATCCTTTTCTCGCAGGCTCGACGAGAGGCCCATTCTTGACATATGTAATTACTACCTCCCTCTCGGCAACTCATCAAGGCCTAACAGTTCACGAAGAGTAATACCTAAGTTGGCGCTTGTTCTCGCTTTTCGTTACAGTCAATCCTGTGCTGCCGCAGCTTGTATGATCTCGGGGCATCCGGACGGAAGGATTCCACTATAAGCGGGCAATCGATTGTTTACTTTGTTCCCGAGCTGGGCAACTTGTTTCCGCTTTTTATACTTCGGCCTTCTCCGCTCTTTGTTCTCCTTGAACATGAGTGCCTGCTTTTAAGTTCACGTGCATAGTCATTAGGGAGATTCTTGGCGGCTTGGGACGGTGTGCTCAAAATGACTTAGCCCACTTCTTTTCTTGATCGAAATATCTTGGCTTGGGCTCGGGCTCTCTTTTCTTCTTGCAGTCCGCCTTCCATTTCTCCAAATCAGCGATCGCGCCGCGTCGACTTCCTCGGCACTCGTTCCCAAGGCCTTGTGGGGAGAGGCTTGATGATGGCTCCGTACCTTTGTGGTCTTAGGTACATAAGGGTCCGGGTTAATACTCCAGGACTTCTTCTGCTTCTTTGCCATAGGTGGATTGGGGGGCGGCGTCTCATCACCCGCCGGACGAGGACTGGGCGGCGGATGATCACCCGCCGGACGTTGTGGACTGGGGGGCGGCGTCGGCTGATGTGACGGAGGTGTAGGTGAACCGCCACCACCACCACCACCACCACCACCGCCACCGCCACCACCACCACCGTAGGGGGGTGGACTTGTTGTCCTTGGCGCCTCGCCTGGAAACTTGATAAACTTCTTTTGCCATAGAATGTAATGGCGCTTGACATCTTCAAGTCTTTTCTCCCCTTCAGGTGTAGCAATTTCAATCTCCAGGTCCTCAAACCCTTTGACTATGTCCTCCACCGTGACACGAGCATAGCCATCTTTAATGGGGTTGTTGTGGTGGAGTGCTCCAGGTAAACATGGTAAAGCACTGCCGATGGCTACCTTCATGGATATGTTCCCCATAGGATATCTGAGATGACATTCTTTCATCTCCTTTATATCGTCCACGGGGTAGCGAGGAGGCTCCGGTGCAGTAATTTCGACCACCAGAGGCTCCGGTGCAGTAATTTCGATCGTCGGTGCATCTACACCAGCCGGTGGGGCCTCCGTGGAAGCCACGCTGCTTCTACGCTGCTGGCTTCCGAGATCCGCTGGATGATCTTCATGCTGCACCCGAGCTGAATCTCTTTCGGCTACTAGTACACTCATGGTTTTCTTCATCACTTCCATTTCCGATGCCAACCGCCCCACAACATCTGCTTCCCGATCCATCTTTCTCTTACGGCTTCTGTAACCGTACGGGTCATCGTTCTGGGGGAACCCTATTTTCCACGGAATGTGCCCCATGCCTCGTACACGTCCTCCGTGTTCAGGATTCCCGAGGGCTTTGTCGGTAGCGTCGTTCTCTCTGTTGAACTTGATCTTCCCCTCTTGAGCAGCCTTCATTGCGTCAATAAGGGCTTGGGTGGGTTTAATTAATTTGCCCTGGTAAACACACTCCCCTGTCTCCGGGTTGAGCGTTCCCCCATGCCCGTACCACCAGCTTTTGGCCCTTGGGTCCCATCCCTCCGTACCTGGACGGATTCCTCGCGCCCTCAGCTCGTTCTCCATCTTCTCGAACCTAGGCACCCAAATGCGATACCCTCCTGGCCCCATAACATGATTGTACTCCTTCTTAGCCGCATTTTCCTTATTTTGTTTCGATATTTGAAGGAACTGCTCCGATTTCTTTTGCTTCACAAATTCTGGCCAATCATCTTTCAGTTTCTCATATTGTCCTCTGAAATCCGAGTCTTGTTACGCTTGACAAAGTCACGGGCTAGATTTTGCTTGAATTTCCGGAATCGTCGGCCATCTTATGAAGAGCGAACTGTTTGACTTTCCTCCTCCTCTCCTTGTTTTCCTCAATCTTGTTACCCTCCTCATCGAATTTGTTGTATTCGGAGGTAGAGCGAAATGTTCCATAAGCTTCGTCAAGCAATCTTTTTTGTTCTCTTATCGACAAAAGAACCATCAATTCGTGCCTTCTTTGGCTCATTCCACTCTGGGCGGTGATCGAGGCGTTGTCTCTAACAATGGCTCCGCATTGGCTGATAAACTTGGTGGCGTTCTTGCGGGGCTCCGGTGACCTTGCCGGTTGCAAAGTCGACAACCTGGATGGTGCATGTTTCTCCTGGTTTCATCGTCCTGGTTGCGCCACGCTTTGACGACGTACTCGATTGT
Source organism: Aegilops speltoides (assembly GCA_021437245.1). Taxonomy (NCBI): domain Eukaryota; kingdom Viridiplantae; phylum Streptophyta; class Magnoliopsida; order Poales; family Poaceae; genus Aegilops; species Aegilops speltoides. The sequence goes on along the minus strand of CM038147.1, from coordinate 41,989,163 downwards.
TTTGACGATCCGGCCGAGGGCTAAAATAAGAAAGAGAGTCGCGCGTTAGTACACATATTTATTCAAATCGGTTAGTTTGTATCACGGAGGCTCAATGTATATATATACCTCGGCGCGGAGGTGGTTGCTACTTCCATTTGAAGATCGTCGTTTATCGGCGTTTCTTGACATCATCTTCTTGTGGCGCCCTTCATCTTCACCGTCAAGGTTCAGATAAGAAGAGATATCATCTTCTTCTTCTCCGGTCGGCACATATTGAATATCGCCGTTTATGATGCCGAACATATGTGCTTCACCGTCCGGATCATAGTTGTCCATAATCGGGTCAGCTCTATCGTCCGACATTATGTCGATCCTGAAAACATGTAGTAAAACAAATTAATTAAGTGAAGAAGGGGCGGTGGCGGTGGCGGTGGCGAAAGGCGGTGGCAAAAGGAGGCGAGAAGGGGTGGGAGAGGGTGTCGCGAGAGCGCAAAGGCAGGCGGGGTTTAGGGTTTAGGGTTTTAAGTTGGCGGTTTTCTTTGGCGGTTTTCATTGTTTTTGTTTTTGGGGTTTAGGGTTTTAAGTTGTTTACCGTTTTTGTTAAACTAAAACTAGTTAAAATTAAAGAACAAAAAAAAAAAAAATTCCTTTTCCTTTTTCTTTTTCTTCTTCTTCCTTTTCCTTTTCTTTTCTTTCTTCTTCTTCCTTTTCCTTTCTTCTTCTTTCTTCTTCTTTCTTCTTCTTCCTTTTTCCTTTTTGTTTTTCTTTGACGGTTTTCTGTTGTTTTTTGTTTTTGGGGTTTAGGGTTTTAAGTTATTTACCGTTCTTGTTAAACTAAAACTAGTTAAAATAAAAGAACAAAAAAAAAAAAAAAAAAAATTCCTTTTCCTTTTCCTTTTCTTCTTCTTCCTTTTCCTTTTCTTTTCTTTCTTCTTCTTCCTTTTCCTTTCTTCTTCTTTCTTCTTCTTTCTTCTTCTTCCTTTTCCTTTTTGTTTTTCTTTGACCGGTTTTCTGTTGTTTTTTGTTTTTGGGGTTTAGGGTTTTAAGTTATTTACCGTTCTTGTTAAACTAAAACTAGTTAAAATAAAAAAGAACAAAAAAAAGAAAAAAAAGAAAAAAATTCCCTTTTCCTTTTTCCTTTTTCTTCTTCTTCCTTTTTCCTTTTTCTTTTTCTTTCTTCTTCTTCCTTTTTCCTTTCTTCTTCTTTCTTCTTCTTTCTTCTTCTTCCTTTTTCTTTTCTTTTCTTTCTTCTTCTTCCTTTTCCTTTCTTCTTCTTTCTTCTTCTTTCTTCTTCTTCCTTTTCCTTTTCTTTTCTTTCTTCTTCTTCCTTTTCCTTTCTTCTTCTTTCTTCTTCTTCCTTTTCCTTTTCTTTTCTTTCTTCTTCTTCCTTTTCCTTTTCTTTTCTTTCTTTCTTCTTCCTTTTCCTTTTTCTTTTCTTTCTTCTTTCTTCTTGTTTTCTGTTGTTTTTGTTTTTCCTTTTTTTTTTTTGTTTTTCTTTAATTCTGCTTGGCAAGGGCGCAGGGGCGGCGGTGTGTGGCGTGGCGGGCGGCGGCGCAAGGCGGCGGCGGCAGGCGGCGGCAGGCGTGGGCGGCGCGGCGGCAGGCAGGGCAAGCGCGCAGGGCCGGCAGCAGTGGCGGCGGCGGCGGCAGGGCGTGGGGGGCGGCGGCGGCGGCGACACTGGGACGGGCGGCGGCGCCATCGGGACGGGCAGCGGCGCGAGGCTTCAGCGTCGGCGTCGGTCGGCGTCGGGCAGCGCTCAGCGTCGATCGGCGTCGGGCAGCGCTCCAGCGTCAAGAGAGAGGCGAATGGGGGCAAAACTGCTAAGTCGATGTTATAGACGAACCTTTAGTCGCGGTGGGGAGGCGGACGCGACTAAAGGTACCCTTTAATCGCGATCGGCCTCCCGGCCGCGACTAAAGTGTTTGCCACCGCTTCCGTTCAGCAAAAAGAACCTTTAATGCGCGGTGGGGAGGCGGGCGCGACTAAAGGGTACCTTTAGTCGCGCCCGCCTCCCAGCCCAGCGACTAAAGGGCTATCTTTGAACTGGCGCGGTGCGGTGGGATGTTTAGTCCCACCTCGCTAGCCGAGAGGCATCGGCAGTGGTTTATAAGCGGCTGCGCTCACCACCGAGCTCCTCTCAAATCAAAGCTTACGGGCCTATTCAGTTACTCTGTGCCTGTGGGCCTATTGGGCCTTCTGCGGGCCTGAATCCTGGCCCATTAATGGGTTTCTAGTCGTATTCAGGCCGTGGTGGCCCAGTAGGTGGCATATTTTTTATTTTTTGCCTGTTTTTGTTTTCATTTTTGCTTTATTTATTTTGTTTTGTTTCTACTTACAACAAAAAACTTATTTATTTTATTTTATTTTGTTTCTAGTTACTTATTTATTTTACTTTATGATAATTATTTTTGCAATTAAAGTTTCCAATTACTTATTTATTTATGTTATTAAAATCTTAAAAATACAATTATATATCAAAAAAATCAGAAAATAAAACTAATTCATTTTAAATTCTTGTTTTTCTTCTGTTTTTTCTTCCTTTTTCTTCTTTTTTTTCTTCTGTTTGTTTCTTCCTTTTTCTTGTTTTTCTTCTTTTTTCTTCCTTTCTTCCTTTTTCCTTTTTTCTTCTTTTTTCTTACATTTGTTTTTTTCTTATGTTTTTCTTACATTTGTTTTTTTCTTCTGTTTTTCCTTTTTTCAGAAAAATAAAACTAATCCATGGAGCATCCTCATCATTTAACTTAATCGAGAAAAATAAAAGGTTTGATACATCATTCAGTTCATCGACCAAATACAAAGTTTGGTACAATAAATTATTACACATCAATTCTTCCTTGTGTCCTGCTTGCTTACGATTGTGCGTATCCATGGAGCATCCTCATCATTTAACTTAATGCTTGGGTCGGTGTTCACTTTGAAGGCGGAATTTCAGCAAACATATTATAATCTTGACATGTCCATCTTGTCCTCCACTCCCACGATGTTTCTTTTCCTGAAAGAACAATGTGGCGCTTTGAATCATCGCATGATGTCTTGATCGTTTTCTTATCTTTCCGTTTCCTCGGTTTGCTACTCATGTCCTTCACATAGAAAACCTGGCGACATCTTTCGCTAGGGCGAATGGTTCGTCAAGGTAACCAAGATTGTTGAAATCCACCATTGTCATTCCGTATTGCTGGTCCACCTTTACCCCACCTCCTGTTAGCTTGAACCATTTGCACGGAACAAAGGGACCTTAAAGGAGGGTCCATAGTCAAGTTCCCATATCTCCTCTATGTAACCATAATATGTGACCTTTTGCCCATTCTCGGTTGCTGCATCAAAGCGGACACCACTGTTTTGGTTGGTGCTCTTTTTATCTTGGGCGATCGTGTAAAATGTATTCCCATTTATCTCGTACCCTTGGAAAGTCGTTATAGTCGAAGATGGTGTCTTGGCCAACATGTACAGCTGATCTACAACATCATTGTCATTCATTAAATGTTTTCTCAACCAACTGCGAAAGTCTCCATGTGGGCCTTCCTAATCCAGGATTCAGGCTTCCCGGGTTGTCCGGCGTAAAATATTCTTGTGTTTCTCAAAGTGCGGAGCCACCAAGCTGGAATTGGTCAGACCACAGTGTGGTGTGCTTGATCGAGAATGGCCGTCCATACATATCGTTGATTTCCTTCCGATCGTGCCTTTTCCACTTAGTCTCCCCTCGTGCGCGATCGAGGAAGACCAATCGGCTTAAGGTCGGGAACAAAGTCAACACAAAACTCAATTACCTCCTCATTTCCATAGCCCTTGGCGATGCTTCCTTCTGCCTAGCAGATTCTGAACATATTTCTTTAATACTCCCATGAACCTCTCGAAGGGAACATATTGTGTAGAAATACAGGACCGAGAACGGAAATCTCTTCGACTAGGTGAACCAGGAGGTGCGTCATAATATTGAAGAAGGATGGCGGGAACACCAACTCGAAGCCGACAAGACATTGGATCACATCGTTACAGTAACCGTGGTAGAACTTCGGATTGATTACCTTCGAGAGATTGCATTGAGGAATGCACATAGCTTCACAATGGCTAATCGAACATTTTCCGCGAGAGCCCCTCAAAGCAATCGGAAGCAATTGCGTCATAATCACGTGGCGGTCGTGAGACTTCAGGTTTTGGAACTTTTCTCCGCCATGTTTATTATTCCCTTTATATTGGGCGAGAATCCAGACGGGACCTTCATACTGCTCGGGCATTCAAAAAGATGACCTTCTCTTCTTTGGTCGAGGCGTAGGCTGGCACGACCTTGAAACCATTCCGGATGCGGTCATCGAGGTCTTTCAAACGTTGCTGGTCTGCCGTGCTTCCTTTGTATCATTTGTCTTCCCATACGCGCCCAAGAAGCTTAGGAGGTTCACGCAAATATTCTTCGTAACGTGCATCACGTCGATTGCAGAGCGGACTTCTAGGATTTTCCAATATTCTAGCTCCCGAATATAGATTTCTTCTTCCACATGGCTGCGTGCCCGTCGGCTCCCTTGAACTGATTGTCCGCGGGACCCTTTCCAAAGATGACTTTCAAATCCTTGACCATATCAAATACCTCAGCACCGGTCGTTCGCGAGCTTCGCCGGTGATCTGCCTTGCCGTTGTAATGCTTGCCTTTCTTTCTTCTTGGATGAGTTTTGGAAGAAATCGGCGATGCCCAAGGTACCGTTCTTCTTACAATTTGGCAAATGTACACTTTCGGTCTCATGTAGCGATGCGTGCATGCATTGTATCCCTTATTTGACAGTCCGAAAGGTTACTAAGAGCAGGCCAATCGTTGATGGTTCTGAAAAGCAACGCTCGTGGTCAAATTCCTCTTGTTTGTGCTCATCCCACACGGACACCACCCACAGCTGTAAAGTTCATCAACTAATGGCCTTAGGTACACATCGATGTCGTTGCGGGTTGCTTCGGACCTTGGATGAGCACGGCATCATAATGAACTTCCGCTTCATGCACAACCAAGGAGGAAGGTTGTAGATGCATAGAGTCACGGGCAGTGCTATGGCTGGAGCTCGCTTTCGCCAAAAGGATTCATGCCATCCGTGCTTAGAGCAAATCTTATGTTCCTTGCGTCGGCTGCAAAATCTGTGAACCATCCGTCGATCTTTCTCCATTGCGTTCCATCTGCGGTGTGTCTCAACTCCCGTCCGACTTACGTTTCTCTTTGTGCCATCGCAACAACTTGGCATGCTTTTTGTTCATGAGCAGACGTTTCAACCGTGGTATTATAGGAGCATACCACATCACCTTGGCGGAACCCTCTTCACGGGTTTCGGCCCTCAACATCGTCACCGGGGTCATCGACTCGATCTTATAACGCAATGCACGGTGCATACCGGGCATTCATTCAAATTCTCGTATTCACAGCGGTAGAGGATGCGATCGTTGATGCATGCATGTATCTTGAAACCTCTAAACCTAGAGGCGGACAACCTTCTTTGCTTCAGACGTCTTGGCGGGCAACTCGTTATCCTTTGAAACATATTCTTCAACATTTTCAGCAAGTTTTCAAATGCCGAGTCAGCTACACCTGCCTCTGCCTTCCATTTCAGCAAATCCGATTATGCAGCCCAGCTTTTTCAGACCATCATCGCATCCGGGTACAGCGCCTTTCGTGATCCTCTAACATGCGATCCAAATTCTCCCTCTCCTTTTCGGTTTAGCGGCGTCTCCGTGCATCAGCAATGGTCCGACCAAGATCATCAGCGGGATCATCACGTGCCTCTTCTTCACCTTCCCTTCACCTTCACATCCTCCATGAAAGTATCACCGAAATGAGCAAGATAGCTTTCATCGATGAAATCATCCCTTCTTCATCTTCTTCCATTATAACCCTCTTTCTCCATGCTTGGTCCAACAATTATAGCTTGGCATGAAACCCTTCAAGCGGATGCATGTGAACAACTCTTGAGGAAGAGTAACCCTTCTCATTCTTACAGATAACACATGGACAGATAACAAAACCCCCGCTTGTTCGCATTAGCCACTCGAGGAAATCTTTCAAACCCGTAGTGAACTCGCGGAGAGTCGGTTACCGTACATCCATTGCCGATTCATCTGCATTATTATAATATAAAATATATAATTAACCATCATGCATTTGTTATGAACTACACACACATGCATATTGACACATCAAAGGTTCATCAAGTTGCTAACCGCGATCGAAGAGTGTGGCTCCAACACTTCATGTCATGTTTGTTTCATGCTCTTGGGGCATTTCATCAAACACCTTATGTGCATAAGAGGAACCAAAAGCAAACCTACACCCACTTGTGAAGAGAATGGCTCCAAATGGCTAAGTGTTGGCTGCTGGATGGGTATATATAGGGAGGGCTTTAGTCGCGGTTGGCCAGGCCAGCCAGCGACTAAAATGCCGAAAACCTTTAGTCGCGGTTGGCACTGGCCAGCCGCGACTAAAGCCCCTCACGTGCACCAGCTGGCCACCGAGCGCCCAGGGCCCAGGCCTTTGGTCGCGGTTCACCTCCAGATCCGCGACTAAAGGTCCCATTAGTCGCGGTTCCTACAGCTTCGCGACTTATGGGCTGGACGGAAAGCCTGTTTTTCCACTAGTGTTTTCAATAAATTGTTTGTTCCACGATCAGTACAGTTGAATTATAATGATGGCACCGTTTGCATTTCTCTTGAACTTGTGTACACAAACTTAGAAGTAGAATAGCAAAAGGTTGTCAGTGCATTAGCTTCACCCCGCTGCTCCAATAACACTTATACTACACGATGTATATACCTCTAAACTTGCATTTATGAGTATGTCCCCAATTATTCCACTAGTACAGAACCGGCTTTTAGTGCCGGTTCATGACGGCCTTTTAGTGCCGGTTCGCCAACTGGCATTAAAGAGTGGGGACTAAAGCCCCCCCCCCTTTAGTACCAGTTCGTCACGAACCGGCACTAAAGTGCCACCACGTGGCATGAGCCAGGCCCGTTTGCGTGTAGGGCATTAGTACCGGTTGGTAACACCAACCGGTACTAAATGTTTGGGTGTTTTTTTAATTTTTCTTTAATTTTATGTTTTCAATTTAATTTAGTGATTGGTTTACATTATAATGAGTTGTTAATTCATTAGGTGAAAGTACCGCGGATTAGTTTCGACTGGATGCATTGGATATCTAGCTACTAGCTAGCTAGCTAAGTGATCAAGTATACGCCATATCCATATTATACTTGATCAACTATAATATATACGGATATGGCATATACTTGATCACTTAGGTAGGATCCATCCAGCTGAAACTAATCTGCGGTTTTCTTTCATTAAATGATATAATAACTCATCATCATCATCATATTAATCATCATAGTCATGCATTACCGCTAGCTATCTAATCCACCAGCACTACTAGCTTAAATAAGAAACATTCACTTGTACCAGCACTAGTAGAAAAACACCTATTAGTCCCGGTTCGTAAGGGCCTTTAGTCCCGGTTCATGAACCGGGACTAATGGGTCGTTACTAATACCTCCCCCCCTTTAGTCCCGGTTCTAAAACGAACCGGGACAGATGGTCCTCCACGTGGCCGATGAGCCGAACCCAGGCAAGGGGGCCTTTGGTCCCGATTGGTGGCACCAACCGGGACCAAAAGGCATCCACGCGTTTTTGTTTTTTTTGAAAGAGGGGGGGGGGGTGGGGGTTTTGGGGTTAATTTAGGTGTTTCATATATTGTGTTAGCTAGCTAATTAATAGAGAGAAGTGTCCTCTCTTATGTCCGTGCTTGGTCGACGCTACGTACTATATACATATAGCCCTCGAGACGCTAGCTAGTAAGAAAATGAAGGGAACCATTGAGTACAGAAGTTCGTCATGCATACCGAGAGAAATGATCGATCGATCTCTCCTTCTCTGAGAGATTGGTTGAACAACAAGTTTTCGTATCATGTACGTCCGATGCTACTGGCCACATACATGTATAATATATAAGATCTCTCAATTACAGTCCCCTAGTATTTGAAATCAACTTCCACATGGTATTCTCCGGCTTTATTGATGATGTGGTCAAGAAAAAATCCCGCCAATTCCTCTTGAATTGCTTTTATGCGATCTGGTTCTAGGAGTTCATTCCGCATCTGCCACGTCTAATTTGAAGAAGGGGGTTAATTAATACATATATATGAATGAAACTCAACAGAAATGATGGTGTAATAAAATGAAATTGTGAATATTATTGCTTACGCACTTCATATTGTCTTTGAGAGTAGCCCGCTTGTTTTTCAAAGTCGCGTTGTGGATGAACTACACACGTAGTATCCACGAAATCATTCCCTTGTTCCTGCCACAAGCACTTTATGAGAAATAGAGGTCAATCAAACTGATAATGAAGCATTATAAATGGCATTGATGAAAGTATAGCTATAGAATCAACGGGAGATGCGCACAACTAGCTAGCCAGTAGTACTTACTTTCGAGTATGTATATCGCAGCTCATTCGGCAGTCCCGGAGCTTGTGCGGTGAACTGTTGCCAAACCCTGCAAGACAAAGAAAATAATTATTATTACTTGAGATATCAGGAAATGAACAAAAAGTTGCCGATATGGTGCGATAATGATCGATTGAACTTACTTGCTGAGCATTTCAGTCATGTCCGCATAGGTTTCGGGATCTTTCCGTCTCGAGTCAAGACGGTTGCTAGTCCACGCTCAAGACGGTTACATTACTATAATCTCGCCCGAGTAATAAGGGAAACCGAATATGCAAACGACAGTAACACTCACTTGCCGTTGTAAGGAAAGAGTATGCTATCTTTGTTTTGATTTTTGATCAACGATTGTAGCAAGTTGTCCTCGGCCTCTTTGACGTGCTTTTCAACCAGAAATACATCTATGATATTTGTGTTAATGAACCCAATATCATAAATTTCATTTTTTTTGCACTCGACGATCTTCAATCTGCATAATATATTGAGGATAATTAATTATAAATACATACAATGAAAGAGCCGAGCTATATATAGAGACTTAATGACAGAAATAGTACTTACAGGCAGTAGCAAAAGACCGTTAATTTATCGAGGGCCTTTTGATTGAAGAACTCGAAGAACTCCTCAAATGGAATAGGCAACAGATCATTTCCAACGAGGTCGTGCTCCTCTTCAATTCTCAGATACAAAGTATTTCGTCCCCCCAGACTCTCTGCAGGTTTTCATGTACCAAGTATGGAATCTTCGCATCATTGTTGTTAGAGATTTTTCATCTTTGACGAGAGGCTTCCCGTATTCGTATTTGTGTTCTTCCACCTCCATGAAATCAGGAAGTGCATCATCAGGCAGGTAATCTTGTAAATTGCCATAACTGGCCACCATCCCCGGAACATTAGCGACGATGTTGTCGCTAGACACATTGAGCGGGGGGCACGATTGGTTTGCTTGTTCGCCGAGCTGGTCAATTTTTTTCGTAGCTGCTCGTTCTTTTGCTCTTTGATGTCTGACAGTACTTCCCGACCGCTCCGCTTGGAGATATGTCTGTTAAGTAATGCGCTCATAGTTGGTTCTTGATGGAGACGTTGATCTAGTATATTTTGTTGCATATATATGATTGTACATCCTCTTCATGAACATGCATCTCTAACAGGTACCTAGTTTCTTGATGGCGAGATGGAAATGCTATGTCGTGTACAAAGGGAAGGTTCCGGGGGTGTACAACGAGTGGCATGAGTGTCAGGCGCAAGTGAATGGGTTCACGGGCGCCAGCCATAAAACTTCAAAAGCGACAAGAAGGAGAAGCTAGTTACTTGAGGTTCACGCTAGCGCGAGAGAGGACTCGTAACCGCCACCTCATGTACTGCATGGTTCCGCTCTCACTCATAGTGATAGCACTTCTTGCGTATACCTTTGTTTAGACGGATGACATTGTTGTAGTTGCAAGTATTCGAGACTTGCATGTATTGCTATTTTCGAGATGATGACAAGTTATCACTTTGTGTTGGATGATGATTATGAAGAGACTATTTGTATGTACATGCTATGATTACATTTGTGGTCTCGCAGGCATTTGTATGTGTATCATGATGACACTTCTATGTGCTAAAGATTCTTCTACAAAGCCGGTTCAAATACAAAACAAATATGCCAAAAAAACTACTTAAATTAGTAGTAGCGAGTGTACAAAAGTTAGCAGCAGCGCCTCAATAGCAGTAGCGCGTCCAGGCAAAGAGCGCTAGCGCTACTAGCGGTAGCGAGCTTCCCCTAGCCGCGCCGCTGCTACAATTGTGTAGCAGTAGTGCGGGTGCGCACGCGCTACTGCTATGAGTTAGCTGTAGCGTCGTATTAGTAGCACGGGTACCCGCGCTACTGATACATCTAAAACCCGCGCTGCTGCTAGCCTTTTCCCTAGTAGTGGTAGGAGGGGATCATTAATCGTGGGTCTAGCAAATTAGATGATTTTGCTTCAGTTTTACTAGCGAAAAATGTCGTGTGGATGACCCAAGCAGTAAAACCTATCTACCAATCCCATCTTGTCCTCGAGTCTTGCGCCTCTCCACCTCCTTTTCCCTTCTCTCCCCATCCTCCTTCTCTTCTCAATCTCCAGCGCCTGGTTCCCGCAGCCTCTCCTTCCTCCTCACCTTGTTCCCCAAGATCAACCTCTTCCTAGCACCCCGATGAGCTATCATGACCTCCCCTCATCATTTTCTCTTCTCTCAGCCAATAAGTCACATTCCTTCTTCGTTCCCTTCACCACTGCACCCCAACACCTCCCCGACAAACATCGCAGGCCCCATCCCACACCTGCACCACAATGTCTCCACTGGACCTCGTCTGCAGCACGTGGTGGCTGAGATGTGGCCGCACCATGCTTTGCCAACTCCCATGTGTGCTCTATCCCAAGTTTCCACATTCCTCTCAGCACATCTGAATGGAAACTGAAAGTGGATTGTAGGGCATGGTGGCGGGAGGGACTCCTCCAGAGGTCCCTGTTTCTCTCTTATTGATCTGGGTAGCCATCGCCCCGAGCCGTGAAGCAGTGGCGGATGGTGCTCCATTTCATCACCTCTCCCCCACTGGTCCTCTTTGCGTCCGAAATATCAAGCTTTTTCGTTAATTTTATAACCGGTAGTTCTTTGGTGTTTGATGCTACTATCCGACTAGAGGAGGTAGGGAGAGAACATGCTAGCCCGATGGTGCTGGCCATGGACGATTTTAGCACAATGATGTCATACTAATCCAATTACCATACACACTTTTTTTGATACTATATGTTACCCATTGACTGTTGTGAGCATATGCCCAAACTAGAATCAGTTTATCTGTGCCTCGATTTTATTTGTATGAACCCTAACCTTTTTACGTTTTGCCTGTAGAAGATTTAACTGGTATGACCAACACTTAGGGTGTTACGATTAGAATAGTAAATGAGGAGCATGTACAAATAGATAAGCATGTCAATGTAGAGAATTATGGATGTGATCTTCCTCCATGCGTTTGATGTGGACAGAGAGAATGGGGATTGATCTGGATTTATATGTGTAAATAAGAAGAAACAAGGCAAGCACACCCTATGAAACGGATTCCAAATGAAATACATCTAATGGAATGTGAGGTGGATCACTGGCCCACATAGGAAGCAATGTATTATTGGGAATAAATTCTCTCAAAAGCCTGACTATGTAGGTTTTCAAGAAATATGCTAGTGTGTGGATTACGTATCATGTAGGATTTTGTAGTTCTTTTATGTCAATCTAATTAATTTTATTTCCGATTTGTACGATATATGCAGGTTGCAGCTCCAGTTCAGAGCCTTGGGGATAGCTTGAAAACATGGTCAAAAGTGAACTGTTGCTAAATTACTCCAACGTTCAGGTGATCTTGCTTCTTATCTAGCTAGTAAACATGTCACCTGACGAAACATTTAACTAGCTGCGGGAAGATATAAACAAGAAACTGAGCAAACCAGTTTATTGAATCTCATAAGTGGCTGTTGATCCAGATAAATTATGTGTTAATAAACAACATTATCAAAATACAAAAGCAAGTATGTGTTATCATATATTTTTAGTTCATGGAACTGTTTATCATTGCTTGTTGGTTTACAAGGATTTATTCCTACTGTATGGAATCATTTATTTCTTCACTATCGACATTGGGCTCGTTCATGGTGTTTGCATTTCAATGGACGTAGCCATCTATTCATAACTATATGAACGTCAAGCAAAAGAAAAACATAAGATTAAAGTCACATGTGACATCGATTGAAAGAGAGACTCAACGGATCTTGGATGTCTCTTTAATTTCCCGGATTCACAAAAACAAAGTAGAAATATACAAAAAAAAGCAGAATAACAAAAATATACCATTGAACATGAGCAGAGGACGGTGGTAGCTTAATTTTTTACAAATCCTAGGGCCGAATGGCATGACCTACAATACTTGGTCCTACTGGCCATTTGTTACATCTATAATTATTCAATCAGGTATAGTTTCATGGTGGTTGTCCACGACTGCCGAGGTCCACTACTGGGCCACCTCCTCAAGTAAGCAAGCATGACATATTTCTAACTAGCTTCTACTGTTGTGGAGTTGCCACCATGATACAAGCGCCGCCACGGGGCCTGATCTCACCAGCGCACCTCTTGAGATTTGCTTCGGTCTGCAGAGATTAATTTGAGCCGGGCTTTTTGGGAGTCAGCGACATAACAGCTAGTATATGAACAGTTACATGCACCTTAATTAATTACGTGACTACATTCTTGAACACAACGTGCGGAGTAGTTTGTCCCCTTCAAATTCACCTACCGCACCTACTGGCAATGACGCGTAACGTGCATTGTGTGTTTGGGATCAAATCTAAAAGTATCCCTAGTCCTAGGGATACATCAGAGACCTATGAAGTCAAACAAGACCCATGCTCTGATTCCCGGTGTCTCCTATTCCCCACTATATACTAATCTATTGCATACCCATTTTGTCCCGTCTCATCTCGATTTATACTACTACCATTGGCCTTTTCCATCAGTGACTAATTGATAGGACGCGTCTAGGCAGCAAACGCGTGCTCCCTGTAGTTCCCTGGCACACACCCCATTAAAGAAAGATATCATCCCCCGTCCAGAAAGAGGAACCAAAAAAGGAAAGTCCTAGCACCTGGTGCCCCGGCACACCAACCAGCAAAAAGAAAAGATCTCTCGCGCACCAATTAGCACCACTCCCCTTCCCCGATCACGTGCAGAAAAAGTCCCACATGTTGTCCTTCCCACCAACCCATCGCATGCCTTGTCTTCTCACTGGTCTTCTTCCTCCCAGATCTCAAACCACATGAAAGCTCATCTCGCCCCTACCTCCTCTGATGGCCACCATGCAACAAGAACTGCATAAAAAATTAAGGAACTCACATCAATTTTGTGCTACAGGTACCCCTGCACATCCACCCCATCCATACATCCCCCCAACTCAGCAGTAAAATGGACATTAAAAATCCTAAGAAAAGATGTTCTAATTGTTCAGGAAAAACAGGGATCCAACAAGAAAGAGTTGCCTACAGTAGTGAAGATCCTAGTAAAATGGTTGTGAGACACTTTGCTAGATTTGTCTGACACTCCTATGTGGCTTTTCGGTTAGACAAGTTCTGTCGTGTTGTAGGCAATTTTCATAATGCTTCCAGCAACTTCTGTTTCTGAAAACAAAATCAAAATCAACAGTAGGATAGTTTTCTTTTGGTTTGTTTACTGTTTGGGCAATTTGTGCTTGCGGTGCAGGCAAATTTTATGAGTTGAAAACCAATTTATGCAGCTAGCTAATTTGTTTGTTGCCAAAAAAGTAGAAGGCGAAATTAAAAGCAAGTCTTCCTGTAATGTAGGCAATATGTATATAAGTTTTAGGCAACTCATTTTTTTGTTGTGACACGAAAGCTAACAGCGAGCTACTCAGGAGGCAGAAAAATACTAGTTGCAAAGCTATTAGGGTTCTATGAAGTTTACCTAGAAGTGGCTGGCAATGCTTCTTGCTTGCAAAGATGGAAAATACTACTCCTTCCGTCCCAAAATAAGTGACTCGACTTTTGTAAAAATAAGTGACTCGACTTTTGTACTAAAGCTAGTACAAAAGTCGAGTCACTTATTTTGGAACGGAGGGAGTACTAAAAAGCAAGTACTTATGGGATGCAGGCAAAATGCATATAAGTTTGAGGCAACTATTTTTTTGCTGAGAAATAAATTCAGTAGTTCTTTGTGGTTGTGCGAAGCTTATCTAGGAGTGGCTGTTGAATCTTCTTGCTATGGCATGTACACAAAATCTCGAAAACGTTGCTTTGACATTGTCTTAGAATTTAGTGCCTCCCCCCCCCCGGCAACAAAACAAGCAGAAATAAGGAAACACGCCTCAGGTCTTGCACCCCCATCAGGTGCTTATGCACTCCAACCCGATCTCGGATCTCCTACACCCACAGCTAGCCCTATGGTTCCTAGAGACCCCCAAAATCGATAAGTAAGGAAGAGCAAAGACTAAATGGACTCTGCATCAAACTCATTAGCTTGCTTGCCCCAAAGAAAAATGATAAAATAAAGTGCAAGTAAGCAGCAACTACTAGTAGATACAGACAATTGCCTACAAATTTCAGGCAAAAGAAATGTGGTCCTATATTCTGTGGAACATCAAGTTGGTGTCCCCCTGGGCAAATGCATTTGTGATTGGAAGCAAGTTGTGATATGATCTAAGCAATTTGCATAGTATATCCAGGTAAACTCCTATTTTTTTTAAAAAAAATACGAGATTGAAAAAAGTAGCAACTCGTACTGGGTTTGTAGGCAATTTTCATAGATTCTATAGCCAACTCATTAGCTTGCTTTCTGAAGAAAAGTAAAAGTAGTAGTAAAGAGCAACTACTACTGGTTTGTAGGCAATTTGCCTACAAGTTTTAGGGGGGGGGGAATCTGAACCTATATTGTGTTATTTAACTGGCTGAAGAAACAGCCTGCGTGATTTGAGAATTTATAGAACACCCTAACTCTAGGGGGGGGGGTCAGTTAACTGGCTTGTAACCTAATGAGAACATATTGATAAGGGGTGGGGGCAGTGAGACTGTTGGGGAACGTTGCAGAAAATTAAAATTTTTCCTACGGCTTCACCAAGATCCATCTATGAGTTCATCTAAGCAACGAGTAACGGGAGAGAGATGACATCTACATACCACTTGTAGATCGCGTGCGGAAGCTTGCAAGGTGATGATGGAGTCGTACTCGAACGTGATTCAGATCACCGATGCCAAGTGCTGAACGGACAGCACCTCCGCGTTCAACACACGTTACGGGACGATCGACGCCTCCTCCTTCTTGATCCAGCAAGGGAAAGGAGAGGTTGAGGAAGACAGCTCCACCGGCAGACGACGGCGTGATGATGGTGGAGAAGCAAGATTCGGCAGGGCTTCACGAGCTCTACGGAGGAGGAGATGTGTTGGGAGGGAGGGCTGCGCCTTGGGAGTTATGTACAGCAGCCCCTCCCTCCCCCTTTATATAGGCCCCTGTGGGCGGCCCTGGAGATCCAATCTCCGGGGCGGCGACCAAGGGGTGGAGTGCCCCCAAGCCGTGGGCGCCCCACCCCTAGGGTTTCAACCCTAGGCGCGGGGCGGCCTAGGGGCGCACCAGCCCCTTGTGGGCTGGTTCCTTCCCTTGGCCCATGGGGCCCTCCGGATAGGTGGCCCCACCGGTGGACCCAGGACCCTTCCGGTGGTCCCAGACTTTTGCCAGTAACCCCAAACTTTCCCGATGGCGAAACACCACTTCCTATATATTATTCTTTACCTCCGGACCCTTCCGAACTCCTCGTGACGTCCGGATCTCATCCGGACTCGAACAACATTCGGTGGTCACATACTTGACTTCCTACAAACCCTAGCGCCACCGAACCTTAAGTGTGTAGACCCTACGGGTTCGGAGACACGCAGACATGACCGAGACGACTCTCGGGCAATAACCAACAGCGGGTCTGGATATCCATGTTGGCTCCCACATGCTCCTCGATGATTTCATCGGTTGAACCACGATGTCGAGGATTCGATCAAACCACTGTATGCAATTCCTTTGTCAATCGATGCGTTACTTGCCCGAGACTCGATCGTCGGTATCCTAATACCTTGTTCAGTCTCGCTCCACGGCAAGTCACTTTACTCGCATCAGTAATGCATGATCCCGTACAACACCTTGGTCACATTGAGCTCATTATGATGATGCATTACCGAGTGGGCCCAAGAGATACCTCTCCGTCATACGGAGTGACAAATCCAGCCTCGATCCGTGTCAACCCAACAGATACGTTCGAGATACCTGTAATGCACCTTTATAGTCACCCGATTCGTTGTGACGTTTGATACACCCAAGGCACTCCTACGGCAACCGGAGTTACACGATCTCATGGTCGAAGGAATAGATACTTGACATTGGCAAAGCTTCTAGCAAACGAACTATCCGATCTTTTATGCTATGCTTATGATTGGGTCTTGTCCATCACATCATTCTCCTAATGATGTGATCCCGTTATCAACGACATCCAATGTCCATAGTCGAAACCATGACTATCTATTGATCACAACGAGCTAGTCAACTAGAGGCTCACTAGGGACTCATTGGGTCTAAGTGTTCACACGTATTACGATTTCGGATAATACATTTATAGCATGAACAAAAGACAATTATCATGAACAATGAAATATAATAATCCTTTTATTATTGCCTCTAGGGCATATTTCCAACAGTCTCCCACTTGCACTAGAGTCACCAATCTAGTTACATTGTGATGAATCGAACACCCATAGAGTTCTGGTGTTGATCATGTTTTGCACGCGAGAGAGGTTTAGTCAACGGATCTGCGACATTCAGATCCGTGTGCACTTTGCAAATCTCTATGTCTCCATCTTGAACATTTTCACGGATGGAGTTGAAACGACGCTTGATGTGCTCTGGTCTTCTTGTGAAACCTGGCTCCTTGGCAAGGGCAATAGCTCCAGTGTTATCACGGAAGAGTTTGATCGGCCCCGACGCATTGGGTATGACTCCTAGGTCGGTGATGAACTCCTTCACCCATATTGCTTCATGCGCTGCCTCCGAGGCTGCCATGTACTCCGCTTCACACGAGATCCCGCCACGACGCTCGCTTGCAGCTGCACCAGCTTCGCTCCACCATTCAACATATACACGTATCCGGTTTGTGACTTAGAGTCATCCAGATCTGAGTCGAAGCTAGCGCCGACGTAACCCTTCTGACGAGCTCTTCGTCTCCTCCATAAACGAGAAACATGTCCTTTGTCCTTTTCGTGTACTTCAGATATTCTTGACCGCTGTCCAGTGTTCCTTGCGGGTTACTTTGGTATCTTGCAACCAAACTTACGGCAAGGTTTACATCGGTCCAGTACACAGCATGGCATACATAATAGATCCTATGGCTGAAGCATAGGGATGACACTCATCTCTTCTTTATCTTTTGTCATGGTCGGTGGTCGAGCTGAGCTCAGTTTCACACCTTGTAACATAGGCAAGAACCCTTCTTGGACTGATCCATTTTGAACCTCTTCAAAATCTTATCAAGGTATGTGCTTTGTGAAAGACCTATGAGGCGCCTCGATCTATCTCTATAGATCTTGATGCCTAATATATAAGCAGCTTCTCCAAGGTCCTTCATTGAAAAACACTTGTTCAAGTAGGCCTTAATGCTGTCCAGAGTGTCGTATCATTTCCCATCAAGAGTATGTCATCTACATATAACAGAGAAATGCTACGGAGCTCCCACTCACTTTCTTGTAAACGCAGGCTTCTCCATAAGTCTCAAGATAAACCCAAACGCTTTGATCATCTCATCAAAGCGAATGTTCCAACTCCGAGATGCTTGCACCAGTCCATAAATGGATCGCTGGAGCTTGCATACTTTGTCGGCGTTCGAGGATCGACAAAACCTTCCGCTGCATCATATACAGCTCTTCCTTAAGATGTCCATTAAGGAATGCCGTTTTGACGTCCATCTGCCATATCTCATAATCATAGTATGCGGCAATTGCTAACATGATTCGGACGGACTTAAGCTTCGCCACGGAGAGAAAGTCTCGTCGTAGTCAATCCCTTGAACTTGTCGATAACCCTTAGCGACAAGTCGAGCTTTATAGATGGTAACATTACCATCCGCGTCCGTCTTTTTCTTAAAAATCCATTTATTTTCAATCGCTCGCCGATCATCGGGCAAGTCTGTCAAAGTCCATACTTTGTTTTCATACATGGATTCTATCTCGGATTTCATGGCCTCAAGCCATTTGTTGGAATCCGGGCCCGCCATTGCTTCTTCATAGTTCGAAGGTTCAATGTTGTCTAGCAACATGATTTCCATGACAGGGTTGCCGTACCACTCTGGTGTGGAACGTGTCCTCGTGGACCTTCGAAGTTCAGTAGTGACTTGATCCGAAGTACTTTGATCATCATCAACGTTTTCCTCTTCAGTTGGTGTGGGCATCACAGGAACGGTTTCCTGCGCTGCACCACTTTCCCGTTCGAGAGGTAGTACTTCATCGAGTTCTACTTTCCTCCCACTTACTTCTTTCGAGAGAAACTCTTTCTAGAAAGCATCCGTTCTGGCAACAAAGATCTTGCCTTCGGATCTTAAGTAGAAGGTATACCCGACAGTTTCCTTAGGGTATCCTATGAATACGCATTTTTCCGACTTGGGTTCGAGCTTTTCAGGTTGAAGTTTCTTGACATAAGCATCGCATCCCCAAACTTTTAGAAACGACAGCTTAGGTTTCTTCCCAAACCATAATTCATACGGTGTCGTCTCAACGGATTTAGACGGTGCCCTATTTAAAGTGAATGTAGCTGTCTCTAGAGCGTATCCCCAAAATGATAGCGGTAAATCGGTAAGAGACATCATAGACCGTACCATATCCAATAGAGTGCGATTACGACGTTCGGACACACTGTTTCGCTGAGGTGTTCCAGGCGGCGTGAGTTGTGAAACGATTCCACATTTTCTTAAGTGTGTACCAAATTCGTGACTTAAGTATTCTCCCCCACGATCTGATCGTAGGAACTTTATCTTACGGTCACGTTGATTCTCTACCTCACTCTGAAATTCCTTGAACTTTTCAAAGTTCTCAGACTTGTGTTTCATTAAGTAGACATACCCATATCTACTTAAGTCATCAGTGAGAGTGAGAACATAACGATATCCTCCGCGAGCCTCAACGCTCATTGGACCGCACACATCGGTATGTATGATTTCCAACAAGTTGGTTGCTCGCTCCATTGTTCCGGAGAACGGAGTCTTGGTCATCTTGCCTAAGAGGCAAGGTTCGCATGTGTCAAACGATTCATAATCAAGAGACTCTAAAAGTCCATCAGCATGGAGCTTCTTCATGCGCTTGACACCAATGTGACCAAGGCGGCGATGCCACAAGTATGTGGGACTATCGTTATCAACTTTACATCTTTTGCATCCACACTATGAACATGTGTAATATTACGCCGAGATTCATTAAGAATAAACCATTGACCATCGGAGCATGACCATAAAACATATCTCTCATATAAATCGAACAACCATTATTCTCAGACTTAAATGAGTAGCCATCTCGTATCAAACGAGATCCAGATACAATGTTCATGCTCAAACTTGGCACTAAATAACAATTATTGAGGTTTAAAACTAATCCCGTAGGTAAATGTAGAGGCAGCGTGCGACGGCGATCACATCGACCTCGAACCATTCCCGACGCGATCGTCACCTCGTCCTTCGCCAGCCTCCGTTTATTCCGCAGCTCCTGCTGTGAGTTACATATGTGAGCAACGGCACCGTATCAAATACCGGGAGTTACTACGAGTAATCG
The DNA here is from genome assembly GCA_021437245.1 of Aegilops speltoides. Lineage (NCBI taxonomy): Eukaryota > Viridiplantae > Streptophyta > Magnoliopsida > Poales > Poaceae > Aegilops > Aegilops speltoides. Next base: position 41,969,347 of record CM038147.1, on the reverse strand, counting down.
GTAAGGTACACATCAATTACATGTATATCAAATATACCTTGGGTTTTGCCGCCTTCTTATCCGCTAAGTATTTGGGGCAGTTCCGCTTCGGTGCCCCTTCCCTTGCAATAAAAGCACTCGGTCTCGTGCTTGGGTCCATTCTTTGACTTCTTCCCGCAACAAGCTTACGGGCGCGCAACATCTTTGCCGTCCTTCTTGAAGTTCTTCTTACCCTTGCCCTTCTTGAACTTAGTGGTCTTATTGACCATCAACACTTGATGTTCTTTCTTGATTTCAGCCTCTGCTGACTTCAGATCGAGAACACTTCAGAATGGTCTTTACCATCCCCGCATGTTGTAGTTCATCACAAAGCTCTTGTAGCTTGGTGGGAGCGATCGGAGGATTCTGTCAATGACCGCCTCATCCGGAGGTTAATGTTCAACTGGGTCATACGTGCGTGCAACCCGGACATCTTCGAGATGTGCTCACCGATGTAACTGTTCTCCTCCATCTTACAATCAGAGAACTTGTCGGAGACATCATATCTCTCGACCGGGCATGAGCTTGGAAAACTAGTTTCAGCTCTTGAACATCTCATATGCTCCGTGATGCTCAAAACGCTTTTGGAGCCCCGGTTCTAAGTCAGAAGCATGCCGCACTGAACGAGGGAGTAATCATCAAGACGAGTTTGCTGCGTTCATAACGCCTTGGTTCTTCGGACGGAGCGGCACCTAGCGGTCCTTCTAGGACATATTGCTTCCTGGCAGCTATGAGGATGATCTCGGGTTCGGACCCAGTCCGTATAGTTGCTGCCATCATCTTTCAGCTTGGTTTTCTAGGAACGCGTTGAAGTTCATGTTGACATTAGCGTTGGCCATTGATCTACAAGACATATTTGCAAAGGTTTTAGACTAAGTTCATGATAATAAAGTTCTTAATCAAAATTATGAACTCCCACTTAGATTAGACATCCCTCTAGTCATCTAAGTGTTACACGATCCGAGTCGACTAGCCCGTGTCCGATCATCACGTGAGACGGACTAGCCATCGTCGGTGAACATCTTCATGTTGATCGTATCTTCCATACGACTCGTGTTCGACCTTTCGGTCTCCGTGTTCGAGGCCATGTCCGCACATGCTAGGCTCGCAAGTTAACCCTAAGTGTTTTCGCTGTGTAAAACTGTCTTACACCCGTTGTATGTGAACATAAGGATCCATCACACCCGATCATCACGTGGTGCTTAGAAACGACGAACTGTAGCAACGGTGCACAGTTAGGGGAGAACACTTCTTGAAATTTTGTAAGGGATCATCTTATTTACTACCGTCGTCCTAAGTAAACAAGATGTAAAAGCATAATAAACATCACATGCAATTATATAGTTGTGACATGATATGGCCAATATCATCAAGCTCCATTGATCTCCATCTTCGGGGCTCCATGATCATCTTGTCACCGGCTTGACACCATGATCTCCATCATCATGATCTCCATCATCGTGTCTTCATGAAGTTGTCACGCCAACGACTACTTCTACTTCTATGACTAACGCGTTTAGTAATGAAGTAAAGTAGTTTACATGGCGTTCTTCAATGACACGCAGGTCATACAAAAAATAAAGACAACTCCTATGGCTCCTGCCGGTTGTCATACTCATCGACATGCAAGTCGTGAATCCTATTACAAGAACATGATCTCATACATCACAATTCAACATTCATCACAACTTCGCCATATCACATCACATGATCAATCGCTGCAAAAACAAGTTAGACGCCCTCTAGTTGTTGTTGCATCTTTTACGTGGCTGCGATTGGGTTCTAGCAAGAACGTTTTCTTACCTACGAATCACCACAACGTGATTTTGTCAACTTCTATTTACCCTTCATAAGGGCCCTGTTCATCGATTCCGCTCCAACTAAAGTGGGAGAGACAGACACCCGCCAGCCACCTTATGCAACTAGTGCATGTCGACCGGTGGAACCGGTCTCACGTAAGCGTCGTAAGGTTGGTCCGGGCCGCTTCATCCCACAATACCGCTTGAGCAAGAAAAGACTAGTAGAGGCAAGTAAGATGACAAGATCAACGCCCACAACAAATTGTGTTCTACTCGTGCAATAGAGAACTACGATAGACCTAGCTCATGATGCCACTGTTTGGGAACCGTTCAAGAAAATTAAAATTTTTCCTCGGCTTCCCCAAGATCCATCTATGAGTTCATCTAAGCAACGAGTAACGGGAGAGAGATGACATCTACATACCACTTGTAGATCGCGTGCGGAAGCTTGCAAGGTGATGATGGAGTCGTACTCGAACGTGATTCAGATCACCGATGCCAAGTGCTGAACGGACAGCACCTCCGCGTTCAACACACGTACGGGACGATCGACGTCTCCTCCTTCTTGATCCAGCAAGGGGAAAGGAGAGGTTGAGGAAGACAGCTCCACCGCAAGCACGACGGCGTGATGATGGTGGAGAAGCAAGATCTCGGCAGTGGCTTCACTGAGCTCTACGGAGGAGGAGATGTGTTGGGAGGGAGGGCTGCGCCTTGGGAGTTATGTACAGCCCCCTCCTCCCCCTTTATATAGGCCCCGTAGTGGCGGCCCCGGAGATCCAATCTCCGGGGGCGGCGGCAAGGGGTGGAGTGCCCCCAAGCCGGTGGGCGCCCCACCCCTAGGGTTTCAACCCTAGGCGCAGGGTGGGCCTAGGGGCGCACCAGCCCTTGTGGGCTGGTTCCTTCCCCTTTGGCCCATGGGGCCATCCGGATAGGTGGCCCCACCGGTGGACCCCGGGACCCTTCCGTGGTCCCAGATTTTGCCAGAACCCCAAACTTTCCCGATGGTCAAACACCACTTCCTATATATTATTCTTTACCTCCGGACCCTTCCGAACTCCTCGTGACGTCCGGATCTCATCCGGACTCAACAACATTCGTGGTCACATACTTGACTTCCTACAAACCCTAGCGCCATCGAACCTTAAGTGTGTAGACCCTACGGGTTCGGAGACACGCAGACATGACCGAGACGACTCTCGGCAATACCAACAGCGGGTCTGGATATCCATGTTGGCTCCCACATGCTCCTCGATGATTTCATCGGTTGAACCACGATGTCGAGGATTCGATCAAACCACGTATGCAATTCCTTTGTCAATCGGTGCGTTACTTGCCCGAGACTCGATCGTCGGTATCCTAATACCTTGTTCGCCTCGCTCTCGGCAAGTCACTTTACTCATACCGTAATGCATGATCCCGTGGCAACACCTTGGTCACATTGAGCTCATTATGATGATGCATTACCGAGTGGGCCCAAGAGATACCTCTCCGTCATACGGAGTGACAAATCCCAGTCTCGATCCGTGTCAACCCAACAGATACTTTCGGAGATACCTGTAATGCACCTTTATAGTCACCCGATTCGTTGTGACGTTTGATACACCCAAGGCACTCCTACGGCAACCGGAGTTACACGATCTCATGGTCGAAGGAATAGATACTTGACATTGGCAAAGCTTCTAGCAAACGAACTATCCGATCTTTTATGCTATGCTTATGATTGTCTTGTCCATCACATCATTCTCCTAATGATGTGATCCCGTTATCAACGACATCCAATGTCCATAGTCAGGAAACCATGACTATCTATTGATCACAACGAGCTAGTCAACTAGAGGCTCACTAGGGACTCATTGGGTCTAAGTGTTCACACGTGTATTACGATTTCCGGATAATACATTTATAGCATGAACAAAAGACAATTATCATGAACATTGAAATATAATAATCCTTTTATTATTGCCTCTAGGGCATATTTCCAACAGAGACATGCGCAAACCCCATCTAAATCCAGGCAAAAAACGAAGGAAAAAATAAGAGGCCATGCCCCCCGGACTATGCATAGTACATTGGGGCAAAATACTGTGTGATTGTAGGCAATATAGATATTAAATTGAGGCAAAAAAAGTGTGATTTTTGCCTCAATTTAGGGGGAGTTGCTTATGCCAAAACAGCCTGACTTGCATTTTGGTCTCTCATGAGGAAACGACAAACAACTCTTCTACTTGTTTGTAGTTATTTTGATTGTAGGCAACATAGTTAGTAGTAGTATCAATTTATAATTCATTGATCTCGCATTGACGAGTTTAATGAGTACACAACCATTAAAGCAAAAAAAAAACTGAACCATGTCAGCCAAATAAATAACAAAAACATTAGACACAACTTCAGGATTGTTCATTATCAGAGTTATTTTGAGGCAACTACCTACAGTGTGTTGGGCAAGTTTTGGTAAAAACTCAAGCAACCTAAGTAACAACCATTAACGAAAATCTAAACCATGTCAGGCAATTAAGTAAACAAAAAAAACATCAAGCAAAAGTTTAGGATTGTTCATTATCTGAAGTATTTCACCCTAGACACAAAAAAGCTCAATCTCCGCTCAGGGTCAAAAAACAGCTACCCCCGCTCATGTGTTATCTGAGGCAACTACCTACAGAGTGTTGGGCAACTTCTGAAAAAACTAACAACCCACTAGGATTGAGTTTCATCCAATCTTGTGCTGGTATGAAAGCTTCTAGGGCACTAACTGAAAACAACTAGCAAGTCCTGGAACCATGTCATGCATCCTAAGTAACAAAAACTAAAGCCCATTTGGGCAAATTCTGAACAATACCAGGCAATTCAGTAACAACCGGCAGGCAAGTTTTGTTACTTAGGATCAAAACTACACAAAAAAAGCTCAAATTCTCAACTCGAGGATCAACAACTACGTGACATTCGGGCCGATAAAAATGTTCCTAATGTAAGCAACGCATCGGTGTGTCCGAGTTTTTTGTACTCTAAAGTAAGCAAAAGTTGAATGCGTTGACTAGTAGCAAAACTCCATAGTAGAAGGATCCGATAAGAGCTCATAGCAAGACTCTGCCAACTCGCTCCAAAAATCCAAGCAACTAGGGCTAACACGCCTGCAACTCCACCATGGCACCCCCTTAAAAAGCCCTACAACTTCGTCGTAAAGGGGATCTGGCAACACAATTCCGACAACTCGCGACACAAATTCAGGCAACTCGTACTCACGTCCCTGACCAAAAACCATCATGCCACCGTAGTTCAGAATGATGAGCGGGGGAGATCTATCGTGAGATACTACACCGTGTGCGCCTCGCTGTCGGCCACATACCCACGACCACATGCACACATGAAAATTGCCCCCACCTCCCCCACCCCCCCCCCCCTGAAATCAACATGCCCCCACATCCCCTCGGTCCAATCTGACCTTGATTTCAGTGGAATAAAATGCATGTGTGAGGGAATCAATGACGCTTACCGGCGATTTGAGGCCCAATTCCTCGACCGCTGACAATGACTAAGGCAAGTTACCACTTCTCTCGGGCAACCACTGGTTATCATTTAGCCACTTCATCGATATCCCCTAGACAACAAAATGATGTGAAGTTTCCCGAAACTACTTCTTTCTTTATCCCTTTTAGGCAGCATGCATCTTGTACCAGACAAGAAAAGAAAATACTACAAAGTGTGCAGTAAGCAAACATCAACCATCTCTGTACAAAAATATGCCGGATAATCCATATGAATTTGCATATGTCGCTTATTACAAAAAAATAACCATGATTTTAAGTTCATATGTGGTTGTAAGCGACTAGAATTAAACATTGAATTAGCCAAGCACTAATGAATAGACAAAAAATAGGCTCTATGAGCCAACTTGCCGCAGGATGAAGATATGTCGGCATTGTACTGTCTCGTACAGCCGCCTTAAACATGTAGGCATGATTCATGCTGAAAGCAAGAACTAGGGATCATGGTGAGCAGATTTTGCAGAAAAAATTGGTAGGCTCATTCATCAATCAGAGCATCATGTACAACACCCAATTCAACCACTCACCATCTCCGTGAGTGAGCCAGACCAAATCAAACTCGCGTAAGGAAAAGTCATGATTGAAAATACTGAATATTGCGACTAACCTACTCCTGAATCCCTAGTTTTGATTTTGAGGCACCCACAACAGTACGCCAGAATCATTGTTTTATCTCTGGGCAATAACCAAATGTGTGATGGTGCGAGAAGCACGTATTGGGGAAAATCTTACCTCTGTTCGGTCCGTGTACGAGAACTGGAGCAGTTGCCGGCGTAGCAGTTCATCCCCAATCCCCAGTTCGCCCGTCGACCGCCCTCCCTTCTGTCCACCCCAACCCAAGCTCGGCGACGGACATGGGACCAGAGTGAAGGGTCCCGCGGCTGCTTCCGTTGGTCAGAGCTCTTGGGATCGCGCGGCGGCGTTGGCCCGGATCTGGCGCCTCCCACTCCTGCACGCGAGGTGGTCGTGTTGCACGGACGCTGCGGGTACCTTCTCGAGCCCTCGCTCCTGCACGAGCGCGGCGCACGGAGGAGCGACGCCGGCCAGACCCCCTCTCTCGTACCTCCGCCTGGTGGTCACCGCGCGCGGATGGCGCTCTGGGCCCCTCTCTCTCCGTAGAGTGGTATTTCTCCTCCCTCTTCTCCCCATGCCTCCCAAAATCTAGTAATCTCCGGTAGCTCCGCCACGGAATCGATGAACGCGGCGGTGGATTTGGGAGAAGAAGCTGCCATGGGTTGCATTTCACACCCTTGTAGCCGCAGACGAGGTGGGTGTGCTTGGCGCAGCGCGCGGCGTTGGGAGTGGCTGAAGGAGCAAGGCGGCGGAGCGCGTAGCCGGGAGGATGAGTGCGGCTGGCGGGCACGTGGCCAGGAGGAGGAGCGGGGCGGCGACCGCGTATGGAGGAGGAGGCGCGGGGCTTGAGTAGAGTGGATAAGGTGCGGGAGACTTGTCCTAGGGCGTTCATAGACGTTTCGCTCCGCAACCCGACAGTGCGGCACCTGGCGATTGGATCCTGATCCGACGGCTTGAAAGGGCGTGTGCTCGGTAAAACAAACAAGCACTCGACCACTTTTTAGGATTTAGGTAATTGATATGATAGCTACAATAGT